>JAOTOM010001001.1:2500-54444 GCA_034440615.1 Ashinkailepas kermadecensis | reverse complement strand
CGGCTCCATGCACATCACATCAGTGTAACTCAGTGTAACTTCTCCAAAAATAGAGGGTGCACGTGCAGCCCCAACGGAGCTAAATTGTATACTACATCTATGGTAGTATTTTTAAATATCAACCTATGGTTGTTGCAAATCATCTAAAACATCCAGTCTTTCTGCGAAAAAAATAACCAACACCCTCCTACAAGTGTGTCGTATCAATCATAATAGTCTTCAATACTATCATCAAGTATCATCATCAAATACAAAAGTTTAGCAAATGACACACGCTTCAAACCCTTTCACCGCTGTACTGTCCGTACCTGCACACAGCCTATCGCTTTCTATATCGGGTACAAATCCGTCCAACGGCCCACATCGATTTCAATCGCGCTCGTCCGCCCGGCGACCACCCAAGCGGTCGCCGGAGCAGCCGGGGCCGCCGGAACGGCCGCAGGCGAGACGACGGACAACACACCACGGCCAGCCACCACCGTGGGACCGCTCCAAACGTGCCGCGACCGCCGCTGTCGCCAGGGCACGCTGCGGCAGCTGACCAGCCGGGCCAAACAGTCGCGCCATTTTCTATTGGTGTAACTGTGCGCCAGCGTGTGAGGGCGTCGGCGAGTGTGGGCGGCACTGGTTTGAGAGAGGCGCCGGCGAGTGTGGGCAGCGTTGTCTTGAGAGGGGCGCCGGCGAATATGGGCGGCGTTGTCTTGAGAGAGGCGCCGGCGAGTGTGGGCAGCGCTGTCTTGAGAGAGGCGCCGGCGAATATGGGCGGCGTTGTCTTGAGAGGGGCGCCGGCGAATATGGGCGGCGTTGTCTTAAGAGGGGCGCCGGCGAGTGTGGGCGGCACTGGTTTGAGAGGCGCCGGCGAGTGTGGGCAGCGCTGTCTTGAGAGGGGCGCCGGCGAGTGTGGGCAGCGCTGTCTTGAGAGGGGCGCCGGCGAGTGTGGGCGGCGTTGTCTTGAGAGGGCGCCGGCGAGTGTGGGTGGCGTTGTCTTGAGAAGGGCGCCGGCGAGTGTGGGCAGCGCTGTCTTGAGAGGGGGCGCCGGCGAGTGTGGGTGGCGTTGTCTTGAGAGGGGCGCCGGCGAGTGTGGGTGGCGTTGTCTTGAGAAGGGCGCCGGCGAGTGTGGGCAGCGCTGTCTTGAGAGGGGCGCCGGCGAGTGTGGGTGGCGTTGTCTTGAGAGGGGCGCCGGCGAGTGTGGGTGGCGTTGTCTTGAGAGGGCGCCGGCGAATATGGGCGGCGTTGTCTTGAGAGGGGTGCCGGCGCTGCGGCCCTGCCTGAAGAGGGCCAGCCAACCTCTGCCGGCCGGCTGCAGTCGGTGTGCGCCGGCCCGTTTGGAGGCTCGGCGCCGCCGCGTTTACATTGCCGTCAAACTTCCCGCTACAGCCAGTCAGGAATACACTTTGAAGAGTAGAGCTAATATTGAGTACGATGGAGGTTAGCTGCTTGGATTGTTCACTGTGTTTTGTCAATTCGTGAACAGAGATTATTTGATGATGGTGATGCAAATAGTAGCAAATAGCCAGCGGACTGAAGATTTGTGCAGAAGACGTAACAAACATACGGATTGTTACGTTGTACGATTGCAACGTCTTGCTAACTAGAACAATAGACAATTCTTATGGTCACATTTTTAAATAATAGTCCACCAATACAAGATCATACACCACACAACACACACGAATTTTACGATCCGAAGTAATACCAGGCGACAAAACAGCATTGATGCTGCTCCGTTTATGCGAGCATAGCATATCACCTGGCTATGAGTGACACATAGCTGGCAACGTCAGTGGTCAGGTAAAGCACGAGCCCCGCCAGGGTCAGGTAAAGCACGAGCCCCGCCAGGGCCAGGTAAAGCACGAGCCCCGCCGTGGTCGGGTCGAAGACGAGGAATCCTGCGAACACCCAAGTCGAGAGCCGGAACCCAATGGCGACCACACCACCACGGCCATAATCGAGAAGCACGACCACCGACCGCATTGGTGTTGTTGCTGTCGTTATATGAGGAACACGGCGTGACCTAGGTCATGACCTGTGACGATTCCGCCACTCCCCAACCTCGCCGTACAGCCCCATCTGAACACGGCGTGACCTAGGTCATGACCTGCGATGATTTCGCCCCTCCCTGGTAGGCTGCGCAGTAGTCAATTCTCGATATGGACGACCTCGTGCGTCACGTACCAGCTTCGAGTGACTTCCAGGCGTCGTAGCTCTCGTTCGTCCATGTGTTGCTACTGCAAGCCACCCCCCGCCGAATAGTTGGTTTGCAACCACGTAGAACCGTCCACGTAAGCGCGACTTGCTTGAACAGCTTATGGGGCATCTTTCGGACCTGATAGTGTAAAAAAACATGCCAACCAGGCCACTGGGCCGTGATGTGACAAGGGAATATTAGGAATACATCAATAAATCATCAACGTTGTCAGAGGATTTATTTATTGCTAAAAATGAACCGTGTGTCTAAAGTGTCAATTATACTCAATTCTACTCAATTCTACTCCATTGACAAGAGGGTCGAACAGCCAGCTGGAGGCGACAGTGCTGCCAACTGAGTGTTGCCAACTGAGTGTTGCCAGCTCACAGCTGGGAGGTACGGCCGGCGAGAGCAGAATAGCCGCAGGCTCCTTCTCGCCGCGTTGACCTGTGTAGACCATACAGACACCATCTTCAATATATCACGCCGCGTAGTCACGGGACGTCAAAACCCAAAGCTGAGCTGCTAAAATCTGAGCTCGACACACCCATCCGTCACAAACAAGCCATCCGCCAGACCGGCGACTCGACTCTGGCCGGTGACGTCACAGTCGGACCAGACCGGCGACTCGACTCTGGCCGATGACGTCACAGTCGGACCAGACCGGCGACTCGACTCTGGCCGATAACGTCACAGTCGGACCAGACCGGCGACTCGACTCTGGCCGGTGACGTCACAGTCAGACCAGACCGGCGACTCGACTCTGGCCGGTGACGTCACAGTCGGACCAGACCGGCGACTCGACTCTGGCCGGTGACGTCACAGTCGGACCAGACCGGCGAATCGACTCTGGCCGATGACGTCATAAGTCAGACCAGACCGGCGACTCGACTCTGGCCGATGACGTCACAGTCGGACCAGACCGGCGACTCGACTCTGGCCGGTGACGTCACAGTCGGACCAGACCGGCGACTCGACTCTGGCCGGTGACGTCACAGTCGGACCAGACCGGCGACTCGACTCTGGCCGGTGACGTCACAGTCGGACCAGACCGGCGACTCGACTCTGGCCGGTGACGTCACAGTCGGACCAGACCGGCGACTCGACTCTGGCCGGTGACGTCACAGTCGGACCAGACCGGCGACTCGACTCTGGCCGATAACGTCACAGTCGGACCAGACCGGCGACTCGACTCTGGCCGATGACGTCACAGTCGGACCAGACCGGCGACTCAACTCTGGCCGATGACGTCACAGTCGGACCAGACCGGCGACTCGACTCTGGCCGATGACGTCACAGTCGGACCAGACCGGCGACTCGACTCTGGCCGATGACGTCACAGTCGGACCAGACCGGCGACTCGACTCTGGCCGATGACGTCACAGTCACACCAGACCGGCGACTCGACTCTGGCCGATGACGTCACAGTCGGACCAGACCGGCGACTCGACTCTGGCCGATGACGTCACAGTCGGACCAGACCGGCGACTCGACTCTGGCCGATGACGTCACAGTCGGACCAGACCGGCGACTCGACTCTGGCCATACTCTGGCCGATGACGTCACAGTCGGACCAGACCGGCGACTCGACTCTGGCCGATGACGTCACAGTCGGACCAGACCGGCGACTCGACTCTGGCCGATGACGTCACAGTCGGACCAGACCGGCGACTCGACTCTGGCCGATGACGTCACAGTCAGGACCAGACCGGCGACTCGACTCTGGCCGGTGACGTCACAGTCGGACCAGACCGGCGACTCGACTCTGGCCGGTGACGTCACAGTCGGACCAGACCGACGACTCGAACTCTGGCCGGTGACGTCACAGTCGGACCAGACCGGCGACTCGACTCTGGCCGGTGACGTCACAGTCGGACCAGACCGGCGACTCGACTCTGGCCGGTGACGTCACAGTCGGACCAGACCGGCGACTCGACTCTGGCCGATGACGTCACAGTCGGACCAGACCGGCGACTCGACTCTGGCCGATGACGTCACAGTCGGACCAGACCGGCGACTCGACTCTGGCCGATGACGTCACAGTCGGACCAGACCGGCGACTCGACTCTGGCCGATGACGTCACAGTCGGACCAGACCGGCGACTCGACTCTGGCCGATGACGTCACAGTCGGACCAGACCGGCGACTCGACTCTGGCCGGTGACGTCACAGTCGGACCAGACTGGCGACTCGACTCTGGCCGGTGACGTCACAGTCGGACCAGACTGGCGACTCGACTCTGGCTGGTGACGTCACAGTCGGACCAGACCGGCGACTCGACTCTGGCCGATGACGTCACAGTCGGACCAGACCGGCGACTCGACTCTGGCCGGTGACGTCACAGTCGGACCAGACTGGCGACTCGACTCTGACCGGTGACGTCACAGTCAGACCAGACCGGCGACTCGACTCTGACCGGTGACGTCATAGTCAGACCAGACCGGCGACTCGACTCTGGCCGGTGACGTCACAGTCTGACCAGACTGGCGACTCGACTCTGGCCGGTGACGTCACAGTCTGACCAGACTGGCGACTCGACTCTGGCCGGTGACGTCACAGTCGGACCAGACTGGCGACTCGACTCTGGCCGGTGACGTCACAGTCGGACCAGACCGGCGACTCGACTCTGGCCGATGACGTCACAGTCGGACCAGACCGGCGACTCAACTCTGGCCGGTGACGTCACAGTCGGACCAGACTGGCGACTCGACTCTGACCGGTGACGTCACAGTCGGACCAGACTGGCGACTCGACTCTGGCTGGTGACGTCACAGTCGGACCAGACCGGCGACTCGACTCTGGCCGGTGACGTCACAGTCTGACCAGACTGGCGACTCGACTCTGGCCGGTGACGTCACAGTCGGACCAGACTGGCGACTCGACTCTGGCCGGTGACGTCACAGTCGGACCAGACCGGCGACAGGACTCTGGCCGGTGACATCACAGTCGGACCAGACTGGCGACAGGACTCTAGCCGGTGACGTCACAGTCGGACCAGACTGGCGACTCGACTCTGGCCGGTGACGTCACAGTCGGACCAGACCGGCGACTCGACTCTGGCCGGTGACGTCACAGTCGGACCAGACTGGCGACTCGACTCTGGCCGGTGACGTCACAGTCACACCAGACTGGCGACTCGACTCTGGCCGGTGACGTCACAGTCACACCAGACTGGCGACTCGACTCTGGCCGGTGACGTCACATTCGCACCAGACTGGCGACAGGACTCTGGCCGGTGACGTCACAGTCGGACCAGACCGGCGACTCGACCCTGGCCGGTGACGTCACAGTCGGACCAGACCGGCGACTCGACTCTGGCCGGTGACGTCACAGTCGGACCAGACTGGCGACTCGACTCTGGCCGGTGACGTCACAGTCACACCAGACTGGCGACTCGACTCTGACCGGTGACGTCACATTCGCACCAGACTGGCGACAGGACTCTGGCCGGTGACGTCACAGTCGGACGGCAATTAGCGCAGCGTGCCGACGGCAGCGGCGATGGGCCGACAGATGGCGCGGCCTCGTCAGCACGGCACGGAGCCGCCGACGGCTGCAGCGGTCCCGGGCGGATGGCCAGGTCACGGCGGGGTCACGGCGAGGTCAGGTCAGCCGAGTGACGGCCGGGGCGGGAAACACAGGACGGCGTGGCGACGAGACGGGCTCAGGGTGGAGGCGCCAGCTGTCCTCTGTTGCTCCGACGCCGACCAGATGAGAAGGGATTTACCAGAACGGTGACGTTCGCCCATTACATTCACTCCGCGAGCGAGGATAACAATTACAACTGTGAACTATAAGCTGTTCTCGGAGCGAGGATAACAATTACAACCGTGAACTATAAGCTGTTCTCGGAGCGAGGATAACAATTACAACTGTGAACCATAAGCTGTTCTCGGAGCGAGGATAACAATTACAACTGTAAATTATAAGCTGTTCTCGGAACGAGGACAACAATTACAACTGTGAACTATAAGCTGTTCTCGGAACGAGGACAACAATTACAACTGTGAACTATAAGCTGCTCTCGGAGCGAGGATAACAATTACAACTGTGAACTATAAGCTGCTCCCGGAGCCTTATTATCAATGCCTGCAGTCCCCGCAATCTCAGACCAGGAATTGTAGTCAATATTCAGACCGCATTATTCCCGTAACCATCTAATGCCACTATTTTTTTTTTTCAAATTCATCTCCAATTGTTGTTACCTGATTATTATATTTACCTCCAAAATCAACGCCGTTAGCTGAAAACACAATGCACCAAAAACCTAAGGCTATGTCAAGCATCCAGTGTTACAAGACGTACTTGTGTCCAGAGTTGAGGTGGGGAAGTGGAAGCTTTTTAACGAGCTTCCGGTGGTACCAGACGTCAGAGAACCTGGAACGAGCCAGGGTCAGATAGAGTAGCGAGCCGCCAGTGACAACAGATGCTAAATAACTCGGAACGTGCCAAGCTCAGATGGAGAGAAGCGAGCCGCCAGTGGAAAGATACTCTGGAGAATCCGGAACGAACCAGGGTCAGATCGGGGGAAGCAAGCCCCACCTGTGGCATGCCCGCCTCTTGCGTACCTAGGGCATACAACACTATAGGTGCGTTGCGATTTTATAAATTGAGGAGGACAGATTTAATTCGCAAATTATAATTTCGCTTGAATCACGAACTCAAAAGGAATAAATGTAAAAGAACACGTCATGACTTCCAAGTATGTGGGGAAAGGGACGGGAGAGAGGACATCAAGCGCATTCTTTCGCGAACGCTTTACCTGGGGCATGTTCCCACATACTCTGGAAAAATTCACATGTGCGCAACACCCACACCAGAACTACAAGACGAGCGTGTTCCTGACCTCAGCTCGTCTCGTCGCTAGCCACGGAATGGGAGGGACTAAACTCGGCCACATTTCCGGCACCCGGTACACGAACGGTATATCGATTAGTCACGTGTATTCCCCAACAACAGATGTATCAGCACCATGGCCTATCATTCACCTGCCGGCCCGGAATCAGACCGAAACACGACGGTGAAACTCGAACCGGGAAGAACCGAGGATCAAAGTTCAGCATGTCGACCGTTACGTTCCCTGCCGGTGAAGTCCAGACGGAAACTGTATCTGTACCATGTCTTATACATCGACCTGGAATATCAAATCGGCACGACAGGAGAGCAAACATGTGCTATCTGATACAAACACCCATTGGCGATTGACTTCAGTTAGCCAGTCACGGTCAGCGCGGAAGGGGGGGTCGATTATAACGGAGAGGACCTCGACAGCGTCGGGTTGGAGGTGGGGAGGTTGAGGGTGGTTAGGAGTCTAGGCATCGAGCCGTGCCGCCACGAGGCCTGTGTGGCGGCGGCGGCGGCGGCGGCGGCGGCGGCGGCGGCGGCGGCGGCGGCGGCGGCGGCGGCGGCGGCGGCGGCACCGGCGGACAGTCGGCTCCAGCCGGGCCTGCGCTGACCACAGCTGTCACTGTCGCTGACCGATGTGCACATTGTGGCCGGCTGATGTCTGTTGTGCCTCGTGTGGCGCCGGTGTGGCTGAGGCTCGGGCTGGGGTCCCGGCTGGGGCTCGGGGTGTGGCTCTGGCTAGGGCTGGGGCTCGGGCTGGAGCTCGGGCTAGTGCTCAGGCTGGGGCTCTGGCAGGGGGCCGGGCTCAGGATGGGGCACAGGCTGGGGATCGTGCGGAGCTCGGGTTTGGGCTCGGGCTGGGGCCAGGGCTGGGGCTCGAGCTGGGGCACGGGCTGGGGCTCGGGCTAGGGCTCGGGCTAGGGCTCGGGCTAGGGCTCGAGCTCAGGCCGGGGCTCGCCGCGCACCATACAAGCGGCACAACTGGAACAGCTCATGCAGACACATTTCAGTGCCACACTTCTGCAGCACGTTTGCACCGGAATGATACTTCCGCCAATGCTTTGATACCGATTATTTTGTCACGTTCCCTGCCTTCTGTCACAATCTGGTGCTTTTCCAGCCACGTCCATTCATGTGCTGGGTGTGTAGCGTTGTCGACTGGGAGCCGCGAAAAAAGTCCGGGTCATCAAGTCAAAGTTTTAAGGCTTAATATGGGTCGCAGGGGCCCGACTTGTTTAGAAAATATATTGTCATGCCTGTAAAGACAAGATGCTATAAGAAGATAAAAAGAAACTGAACCACTAATCAATGTTACATCCCAAGTTCTAAAGGAACTATCGACCACATTGTGGTACCATGGCCAATGTCTTCAGCACCACATGTTCGAAGGCCGGTTACGAATCCACCGCCAGGTACACCGGTTACTAACATAATTTACCCATGCATGAGCATGATCTAGGACACGTAATAACATGTATGTATCCATTTTTACCCATTTATCCAAATTCTTATCCCCACAGCATATCTGATAATAAAAAAAAGGTTATTGGACCGAACTAATTCATCCTCCTAGCTCTTGAGAAGCTATCGAGCCTGTTGTGCTGCCAAAGCCAGTATCATCAGCTTTACTTACAAGAAGAAAGGTGCCCAATCCGCTGTCATGTGCACCTGTTACCAGTATAATCCCCCATTTATAACCCTCATCCACCCAAATTCACATCACATTACTACATAGCTTATGAATCACAGTTAAAGTTCTTGAACGAAATAATTAATCGACCCCATTTCTAAATACATTCAAGGAGAGACTCATACTGCATCACCAGGCAGCCTATTCTACTGATATATCACCCCTGGACTGGAAACTTGTTGGCGTTTAGCTGTCCAATATCTTGACATGTTCTAACGTGAATCATCAGATCCTGCATTCGTCACATTGGCATTATAGAACCCTTTTAATATCCTAAGCATCACAATCATACCTCCCCTTAATCTCCTATACTTGAGTGAGCAGGCATCATATGCTATCAGCCTCACCCCATATTCCAAATTGCCAATCCACTGATAAGCCTGGTAGCTTCGAGCCGAACTGCACTAGCATGCCTATAAACCCTTTCTAAGGGAGGGCTCGATACTTATGTACAATATTCCAAGTGGCTTTGCTTTGACATGGTTCCAGTGGCACACAGCACCAGACACCCAGAGTTCCGTTGATCCGTGACACCCAGAGTTCCGTTGGTCCATGTGGAACAGCCATCTAGTTGGCGCTCAGGCGAAAGTCTGGTGAAGGACGAGCATGCTGTGCTTGTTCGGACGTCACTTCGGCCGCACTTTGGAGGCTGGTAATCCGGCTGCCCTTCACACAACTGCGCCCGACAGCTCCGCACCATTCCTGGATACCCCCCCGAACACCATCTGACGACCGGCCGTTCAGTCGGCGATACAATGGCAGTCACACAATGGGGGATCAGCCGCATGTGAATAGGATGGTGGCCGGTCGCTAGTCCAGGCATGGCAGCGCAGTAATGACGGAGCCGGCCGGCCACCAAGCCGGCGGCCGTATTACCACCCGAGCGACAATGTCACCACCCAGCCGCCATCCAAGGGGCGAACCATCCAGCCAGCGGCCGCTCTTTCCTTCTGATAACAAGTTGCGTAGTAGCCGGTCCTCCGAACTGGCTGCAGGAAAATACGGTCGACTGGACAACTCGCTACATGTGCGACTATCTATGAAAACATGCGAGTCGCATAACCGACGATCGGCGACCTGTTCTTGCTTCAGGATGGCAGAAACGGCTTCCCAGTTCCCACCATATAACCTTAAAGCTCTATACCCAGCACATTGAAGCCAATTATGGACTCGGCTTCACAAGCGAAAGCTGCGCAGCATGAATGTGCGTACTCCCTCTGTGAAGACCCAATCAGTGGGTCATGCAAAACAAACTGTAATCGGTTTGTGTCGGCATGCACGAAATAGGCAAACCTGCAGTAGTGTGTAGCTTTAGTTATTTCTAATTTGCTGCACTTGTTTTCTCTATCTTCCACTGTCTGCATCTTGCTGTTTTTGACGTCGGTATTTTATTTAATATCGTTTTGGCTTAATCTGAGTCCACTCCGGTCATTCATTCCACTCCACGTTAGACTCGAGGCCATGCAGCACCACTCATGTGAGGCGTCTTGTGAAGCAATCTGCCTGTGTCGAGTGGCCCAATTTAAGGTATTCCCAATAGCAAATAGGCCCGGTAAAATGTCCCTGAAGAGGATGATCTCTGGAGTAACCTACCCCTGTAAACTGCTTCCTTGTTTCGCTGTCCAACAGTGGTGACTAGCCTTTGGAAAGTAAACCCGGAAAACCCTTTGGAAAGTAAACCCGGAAATATCAACTAACCTCTGAAGTGATCGGTCATAGAACGTGTTAGGCTATCTTTAGGTTATATTCATGTGTGAGGTAACATGGAAATTGACGTGACCACCCATGTGAGAAGCCCACCAAATGGCCTATCTATAAATGACCACCAAGGTGACCCCTGAGGCCATCAACCCTGTACTGTGACTTGAAGCCATCAACCCCTGTACTGTGACCTGAAGCCACCAACCCCTGTATTGTGACCTGAAGCCATCAACCCTGCACTGTAACCTGAAGCCATCAACCCCTGTACTGTGACCTGAAGCCACCAACCCCTGTATTGTGACCTGAAGCCATCAACCCCTGTACAGTGACCTGAAGCCATCAACCCTTGTACAGTGATCCGAAGCTACCATTCCTTGCATGGTGATCTCTGAAGTGGTATTAGTCTGTAAGGTGTCCCAGGTGGTGTAAGGTGGTCCCGGTAGTGTAAGGTGGTCCCGGTAGTGTAAGGTGGTCCCGGTAGTGTAAGGTGGTCCCGGTAGTGTAAGGCGGCCCAGGCAGGAACTGCCCATGCCATGCCGCCAATGCACCGGTATATTCCACCCATTGAAGTCGCACACACGTCCGCCGACTCGCCTCGGCGTGCGGCAAGTGTCCACGGCGTGCGGTGTAGCGTCAACGGTAGGCAGAGACTCGGCGGCCACGGCCACGGCCACGGCCACGGCGCAGTGGAGACTGGAGCGTGGCGGCAGAAAGGTCATGTTTCTGGTGTTGCTCTTGGTTGGTTATTTGGGCTTAGGGGCGCATCGACTGCTTCGGTCATGCAGCGCCCATTGATGTTGCTCTTCCAATGCCAATCAAGTCATCCATATTGACACACACTACCATGTATATGGTACCTTCATATATGGAATCATATACCTTCCATACCTTCATATATGGAAGCACCACTTGCATTTTGAGGAAAAATAGATTCTCAAAGAGAATTCAATGTAATACAATCAATTCCATTGGCAATGCAGCCAGTAAATCTTATGCCTCCGATGTCAGATGAATAGTTTTTTAAAAACTTAGCACGAAGCTGATGAAGATGGACACAAAATGAACTAAGATTACATATGAGATTGACCGCGAAGTAGGTATGAGAAGCTCCTACATCAGGCTAGTCGGAACACTCATCGTGTTCTATCTGCATCAACACAGGTAGTCAATGTTAACCTATTTTGAGCGCCGTTCCCACTTCCCTAGGATTGCTTGATCACCGAAGACAGGGTCTGAGAATAATCGCCTGCTCGAAGCAGATTACGCAGTCTTAAGTTCGCACGCCAAATATTCTGTATCGAAAGTGCATTACAGTCCCCTAAGTTCGAAGAGGGTTTGCACCACTGCTGCTCCACCACACCTACCAAGATATATTCCACGCTCAGCCAATGCATCAAAGGCCTGTACAACACAACGCTAGGTGAGCTACGTCTGCCGGACAGGGCTCGTGACGGTGAAAACAACCGTCACGTGCCGCGACATACCTTGCAGCTTGCGCTCGGTGTCCCAAAACTTCTGCAGTTCGGTGAAGTACTTATCCAGTATGAACACCTTCGAGAGGCCCAATGTGGCCATAGTCGGTGGCGTGCGCGCTCGTTCACCGGGTGCTCTGCACTGGCATGTCGACGTTCGGCGCGCCCGCCGCTCGGGACCTGAACGGACCGCGGCCCGGCGCCGCGGCGACTTCAACGCTCACCCAGCGGCGCAGGCGCCAGCACTGGCGCGGCCGGCGCGCGGCCGCTGGTTCGCGCCGCCGCCGCTCGTGGCGCTAGTGGCGCCGTCCGCCGGCGAGATTCGTTGCCGAGGGCGGCGCGCGGTTGGTGAAGAGGCAGATTCTGCGCACTGGGCGCCCTGCCGCCCCGCAGAGGCGATGCCAGGCGTGCGCGACGACATGGCTGTGTGAAGTGGGCACCGGAAAGCGGTCGTGAATGCCAGCCCGTCCAGATGCCATCAAAGTCGCATAACACTATTCGATTTGTAAACTAGGGATGAGGCTTAGTGCAAGCAGTAGCCTAGGCTAGGTTGAAATTAGTTGGAAGCCAGGCTGTGCAGTGCACAGCAAATTCAAACGATACCGTGTAGCAGCTTAAGAACACGCTGAAAATAGGCATGATTTGACAGCTGGAACTGAATCCTCGCAGAGGCAACGACATACCATTGACCCCTTTCCGGTTCACGAGCTTCAGAAAGCACACCTTTACCGGGATGAGGAACCTCTCCAGCCAAGGTGAGTGCCGTCAACAACACGTTTTGCTTTGCCTTCAAACAAACGACGCGACCTCTGATGCTTTTACAGTGGTGCAGATATATAATGTAACTACATGATATGTGTGTGGTGTGTGCAGTGGTGCAGATATATAATGTAACTACATGATATGTGTGTGGTGTGTGCAGTGGTGCTTTACAGTAGGCAGGATATAGTGTATATGCCATCGAAGCATCGATAAGTGCTCACTGTCACTGGCGTACGTGTCTCAACAATCGCCTTTTCACATCGGGATGACGAGCATGCCACTGTCAGAGGTGTTTACTTCTAAAGAAGCTCACGATGTGCGGTCAGCTGGCACGGTAATATTCCACGGCAGCAGAAGTAAACATCTGGTGTACAGTTAACGCTTCATCAGCCGCGAGCAGTTCTGTGAAATGTGCACACGCGACCGCTCGGAAATGGAGGCGCCGACTGCCAGCCGAGTCTGAGTAGAAGACACGTCTGCAGACCATCCACTGCCAGCCGAGCCTGACTGGGAGACACGTCTGCAGACCATCCACTGTCAGCCCAGCCTGACTGGGAGACACGTCTGCAGACCATCCACTGCCAGCCGAGCCTGACTGGGAGACACGTCTGCAGACCATCCACTGTCAGCCCAGCCTGACTGGGAGACGCGTCTGCAGACCATCCACTGCCAGCCGAGCCTGACAGAATCCGCCAGCCAGCCTACTGGGAGACACGTCTGCAGACCATCCACTGTCAGCCCAGCCTGACTGGGAGACACGTCTGCAGACCATCCACTGCCAGCCCAGCCTGACCATCCACTGCCAGCCCAGCCTGACTGGGAGACACATCTGCAGACCATCCACTGCCAGCCGAGCCTGACTGGGAGACACGTCTGCAGACCATCCACTGCCAGCCGAGCCTGACTGGGAGACACGTCTGCAGACCATCCACTGTCAGCCCAGCCTGACTGGGAGACACGTCTGCAGACCATCCACCCCCTGACCAGCCGAGCCTGACTGGGAGACACGTCTGCAGACCATCCACTGTCAGCCCAACCTGACTGGGAGACGCGTCTGCAGACCATCCACTGCCAGCCGAGCCTGACTGGGAAGACCTCTCCCCCCGAGAAACTTCTGAAACCACCCACCCCCAGAAACGTCTGCAGACCATCCACTGTCAGCCCAGCCTGACTGGGAGACGCGTCTGCAGACCATCCACTGCCAGCCGAGCCTGACTGGGAGACACGTCTGCAGACCATCCACTGTCAGCCCAGCCTGACTGGGAGACGCGTCTGCAGACCATCCACTGCCAGCCCAGCCTGACTCGGAGACACATCTGCAGACCATCCACTGCCAGCCGAGCCTGACTGGGAGACACGTCTGCAGACCATCCACTGCCAGCCGAGCCTGACTGGGAGACACGTCTGCAGACCATCCACTGTCAGCCCAGCCTGACTGGGAGACACGTCTGCAGACCATCCACTGCCAGCCGAGCCTGACTGGGAGACACGTCTGCAGACCATCCACTGTCAGCCCAGCCTGACTGGGAGACGCGTCTGCAGACCATCCACTGCCAGCCGAGCCTGACTGGGAGACACGTCTGCAGACCATCCACTGTCAGCCCAGCCTGACTGGGAGACACGTCTGCAGACCATCCACTGCCAGCCGAGCCTGACTGGGAGACACGTCTGCAGACCATCCACTGTCAGCCCAGCCTGACTGGGAGACGCGTCTGCAGACCATCCACTGCCAGCCGAGCCTGACTGGGAGACACGTCTGCAGACCATCCACTGTCAGCCCAGCCTGACTGGGAGACGCGTCTGCAGACCATCCACTGCCAGCCCAGCCTGACTCGGAGACACATCTGCAGACCATCCACTGCCAGCCGAGCCTGACTGGGAGACACGTCTGCAGACCATCCACTGTCAGCACGTCGTGTGCCAATTGTAAGTCGGCGTGTTTACCGACGTGTTACGATAACTTTCGCGACGCGAACAAAACCGCCACCACTCGTCGCTGTCCAAGGCGACAGGCCGGCTTAGCGGGCGTCGCAGCGCGTGGTTCCAGGCCCAGGTGATCTCACCGCTGCCAATTAGTCGTGTACAGGTGTCCGACTGTCTGGAAATTTCTACATCTCGCCGGCGCCGTACGAGCCGGACAAACCCTCTGTCGGGCAGACCGCACGACAACTAAAAAACAGGTCGAGAATCCACCGGTTGGCGGCGCCGATGGCAGCCTTCCCAGCCTTCCCAGCCGTCCGCGCCAGATAGCATCTGAAATTCCAGTCCGGTCGTATCTCGACACCCGGCGGTCAGAAGCGCTGCCGCGATTGCGTAGGCAGACGCGAATTCAAATCCCCCCCTTCCGTCGACAATCGTCGTCCTTGAGCTGGTCGAACGTCCAGCTGCCCGGGCCCAATTCTGCCTGACCTCCGCGCGTCCGGCGGCCGCGCGCAAATGGGCGTGCACCGGGCAGCGCGAGTCGTGCCGCAGTAATTAGGGGCAGCACAAACACCTGCCACTGGAATGTAGGTGCGCGCGGCGTGCGCGTCCCGCCGCGGCCGGCCGATCCCAGCTCGCGCTGCTCAACTGAGCCGATCTGGCCGATCCGCACGAGATGCTGATGCGATTACCAAGTCGCTCGGCGCGGCTGCATCTCATGGATGTCCAAGTGACTTGCTAAAACCAAGCCATTCTCTCACAAGAATAGCTCGTTTTATCATACCTGCACGATGCATAGTAGCAGCTTGATGTCGCTTATGACGTTCCAGAGCGTTCTACTTTAGGCTCTATTGAATAGGACATATATTTTAAACGAGCGAGCACTAAAATGTACGCCAATCAAACCGTAGGCAATCAATTATAAGCACTTTGTCCTCCAAATAGCAGCATATGTATACCACTGCATCTAAGACACTCGATAATCCATGCGAGACAATTCCTTTCTCGTTGGTGATTTCCCTTCAAATCCGACTTACTTGACTTAAGAAATTGTGTTTACCAAGGGGAGCACTAGAAGGTAGCAAATTTTGCCAGCGTGTTCGCTACCGCCGCGAGCGTTAACGTTATGCGCGTTTTTCACGTAACATAGCTGCACAGGATGCAAATCTTCCGCCATGACAGTGACAGGATTCGATGTTGGCACCTCAGATCGGTGTCTCAACACAGGATGAGAAACATCCGCCGTGACAGTCACAGGAATAGTCACGTGACGTGACGTAACAGTCATAGTCATAGTCATAGTCATAGTCATAGTCGTATATTGAGTTCTCCATATTCATGGCTTTTCAGCACTCGCGTCAATACATGGTTCAATGATAAAAGAGAAACTCGAATTATGAAAAACACTAAATAACGCAAAACGTCAATGGAAAAAGATAAAATGATAAAACATGCCATCAAATACGCCAAAATCAACCCTATTATTCCACGTGCTGACCGCCCAATACAGAAAGCTGCGCCTCGCAGCTTCCGTATTAATGCGGGGCAGCTCTAATTTATTCGCGTCAGTTCCTCGAGTGCTCCTCCTGGAGATTTCGGAGCGGAACTTAATAATGTTAGTCAATGTAAGGGGGTCAGATGTTGCAAGGAGTCTCCCAACCATGGCCAAATCGCGCTCTTGAAGCATGTTGTCGAACTTCAGCCAATCCAGGGCCTCTAGCGTCGCTGTAATGTGCTCTCGTCGACTTAAGCCAGAGACGATACGTGCGCCGAAATTGATGACCTTTTGAATTCGGTGTTTCTGAGTTTTGTTCCAGCTCCCCAAACAGTCATATTGTAATAGATGTGGGGAAAACCAATGCCTGAACCAGTAACTTTTTCGTTTCGGGGGAATTTTGTGCCGTAATTTTGACAGCCCAACGAGAACACAGTAGCAGTGGCTAGTTACTTGGGATATCTGTTTTTCCCATGACAAAGGTGAATCTACATAGATGCCGATAATTTTGGCGTGGGGCGAGGGCTTTATTTCGTTGTCCCCAAATGTGATAGAGAAGTTTTCGCCCAGTTTCAGACGCCGAGATTTTACAACTATTAGTTCCGTTTTGCTAGGGTTGATTTTGATCCGATTTTGGGTAAACCAAGTTAGAGCCATACTCAAGATGTACTCTACTCGCTGTTTTAACACGCGCCCTGGAGGGACTCTGAGAATTACGCGCACTGGAGGGGGGGGCGGATTCCGTCCCCCCCTAAGATCTCAGCTCCTAGTAAAGCTGGAGGAACGAAATTCGCAGGGTGGATGGGCACGGTAGTGAACTCTATTGTGTGCAATTTTCATGACCTTAGGTCAATATCTTCAAGGTCAAATGAGGTCAGATTTGCAAAATTTTCCGGTTTTGCGTGGCTTGGCTTGTCATCGTTATGGATCGCTGTGATTGTGTTTATATGCTCAAAAATGGGCATCAATGATGTTTTGGACATTACTAATGATGCAATGCAGATACTAGACCCTACATTTGACCTCAGGTCACCTATATAGCACCACTTTATCAGGTCAGTTACCTGTTCCAGTTACCGGAACTGGCCGCCCGCCCGACTGCTCCGTCGGACAGCTCGGAGCAACCGGCTTCGTGAAGAAGGGAGTGAAGTACATGAATAAAGTATGGAAACGCAATGACAAACAGTACAAATGACAACCAGTAGTGCATTTATGGCAACATTCCAGTTGATCAAGTTTGGTTCCATTAACCTGTCATGAACTTGACCTGACTTGACCTTGGTGACCTAACATGACCTTGAAACTATGCAGCATATCAATATGCATCAAACAAGTCGCTAGTGTTGCCTAGAACACTTCCCTTTTGTCAGTATACTGGAAGCGCATCAGCGCCGATTTTTGTGGTCTCGCGCTATAACATTTTTTGACTTTAGCGGCCCCTAACTTGAAACATTTTCGGCCGATTTCCATTTTTCTTCCTTTAAACGACGCGCCGTTCATTTCTAAGCAGGTATACTGAAAATCGCGTATATCGACCGGTAAAATTTGCAGTTATTTGCGAAAAACCGGAGGGATGGGCGGATTTCGCCCCCCCCCCCCTCCAGTGCGCGTGTTAATACTTCCAAATTTGCCGGGGTGTCTGAGTCCAGAAATTGCACGTCATCAGCGTAGGCGACCTGTTTTCCGTCTGGGAGATGAGATCCAAGGTCGTTGGTGAAAATCAAATATAATTTTGGGCTACATAGAGAACCTTGAATCACACCGTGGGTCACTGGTAACGCCCCAACGGAGCTGCCCTGAATTGTCTGAGTTCGACCATGCAGCCAATCCCTAAACCAATGATTATCAATGCCGTACCAGCCCATCTTGTCTAACAGCCAACCGTGTTCCACAGTGTCAAACGCACGAGACGTATCCGCTGCCAGGAGGGTCGCCACACGACCACAGTCTATACTTGTTGACAGAAAATGTACGGTCTCTAACATTGCTGTCTCCGTAGAATGCCTACTTCGAAAACCGTGCTGATTTGGGCACAAAATATGATTATCTTCCAAATACGTGGAAAGCTGGAGACAAACCAATTTTTCCCAAATCTTGCCAACAACGCTCAATATCGATATGGGTCTAAAATTTCCTGGGTCGCTACGATCGCCCTTCTCATACAGCGGCAAAACGCTCGCCTCCTTCTATCCGGCTGGAACGTCACCAGTGCGCAGTGAACTATTCACTACGTGTAGCAAATGCGGCCCTCTTACGCTAGAGGTCATCCTCAGCATTTCGATAGTTATTCAATCATTGCTACAAGCACGAATCGATATTGGCACCTTAGGATAGTGTCTTAAGAATTGTATGGGCAGCCAAACATCCTCTAAAAAGAATGTAATAGGCACTAAGCATTACGAGGTACTAAGCATTAAGAGGTACTAAGCATTACGAGGTACTAAGCATTACGAGGTACTAAGCATTACAAGGCACTAAGCATTACGAGGTACTAAGCATTACGAGGTACTAAGCATTACGAGGTACTAAGCATTACGAGGTACTAGCTACCAGACTCACCACTGGGTAGAGGTGACAAAATATCCCGATTACCATCCACAGATCAGCTAAGCCAGCATGTTATCTCTCGTTGACTCAGCTACTTGTTACAGGTATGAAATGCTCTGAAAATATAAGGCAGAGCAAACAAAATACCACAGTGATATACGCTTCATTACGTCTGCAAGTGTACGCGACCTCCTACCTTGCCAAATCAGCAGCATTATCTGCGTGGAGTGCAAACAATGCATGTGCATGTGTGACGCAAGGAGCCTGATGACAAACGTCTCATCGAAGTCATCAATAATGGACGTCACCCAACACCAACTTGAGGGCGAGGGTGGACGGGGGGGGGGAATTCGTGACCCCGCCAAGCTAACCGAGAAATAGCACAGGCCAAGGCCACATCCAAAACCATGGCTTGGGTGGAAAAATTAGCAAGAAATTTCCGATGTGGAAAACTCATCAGATTTTAAGAGCTAAGATTCGTCGGGTCTGTTAAGGAAATATTTGTGTCATAAAATGTTCTTAGATATCAACAAAATACAATTTGAGTGCAGCATACTGGCACAAATCGGCCTCTTGGAGAGACATGGCCTCTTTGGCCCCCTGGGATCCGCCCCTGCACAAACCTAGGGTCGATGTCAGCACGCCAGCTGGCTCCGCCCGCCCAACCAAGCCGCTTCTCGAAAAACAACACACATACGCAAATCACACAACAAACACACACACTGCACACAACAAACACAAATTACACAACAAACACACACAAATCATACAACACACACACACACACACACACACACAACACACACACACAACACACAAAAATCGACACGCCTGCACAGAAACATCGTACAATATATCAGACCGTCAACTCGGCCGCGTCCACAACGTCGGCAACAGCGACTTTGCGATTGGTTGACGCCTTTCGCATCGGGCGAGCGTGAGGCGACCAGCAGCTAGCAGCCGCGCGCCTGTCCACCGAACACGAAGTACAAGGGTGTGTGCTGGCGGTCGTGTCCAATACGCGGATGCTGAGTGAGCTAATGACGTGGCCTTGACGGCGCCTGGTTAGCACACAGGGTGCGTGAGGCGGTGGCGGTCCGCGCGGCAGGCCGGCGGCAGCTCTGTCGGCTGAAACGAGACTGAAGGCCGTGGTGTGGATCACGCAGACCGTCCGACCGCAGAAGGCGGGGGCGATTAGCACCAATCTTGGCCACGTTTAGCACCGCGTGGTGTGGAGCACGCAGACTGCACGACCTCTGAAGGCGGGGGCGACTGGCACCAGTCTTGGCCACGTTTGGTACCGTCCTAGGACAATCCAGCGTGACGTGACAGTGCCCATGAAGGACGTCGATGCTGGGGCACTTCGCAACGATAAGTTAACAACCCCCCAGCGGGGGTTTTCCTACCCCTCCACTCTCCAGTGGAATGCGCTTCCCGGTCAACGCGACACAATTAGCCGGCTACCTTCGTGCGTGCTATCAGCCTCAACCATACAACTAGGTAGATGACATCGAAACCCATGAGCAACTATGAGCATCCGTTTTTTACGAAGCTGCATTGTGGCGTAAATCTGTAATTTATCCTTTATCTTTTACAATTTTATCTAACGTGATGGCAGGAATGTGATCAATTGACCAGTATTTCGTAAGTTCCACAATTGGCAGTGCCTTAATAAAACTTTGACTTTGACTTTACTATTAGATTAGAAGTTTAGGCGTCTATTTTTAAACAAGGTATTCCAAGCTTCGAAGCGATATCGTGCTCGGTTCATAAGTTACCTGGGACAATCCTTAGGTGAGAGGTCAGAGTGACCCTCCGCACTGCGACTATTCAGCAGCATTGAATTGGCACGCTACAAGGGGTGCAGGTGCAGGATCTTGTCTGTCCACGCCCACCGAGGCTCTGGTTCCCGTAGCCACCGGATATGATTGGCATGCATCTGCGCACGTGATCTATAGGAGCGCCAGGACATCTGCACACGTGACCTACAGGAGCCCAGGATAGTCTTTGAAGTGAATAATCACTGAATGGACAAATTGGTAAGCGGCACGAATAGTGAGGGAAAAAACCAGGTATGTCAAAAATAATTGGACAATTGGGAAGGGCGGGAAAAAAGAGCATGACATCTGGGTGGGTAGATAAAAGGACTGGGTGGGAAATTTATATCAAGTTGACATGCTCCGAGGAGCATAAAGGGGAATTGGCCTCGGATTAGGACAACTGTGCCAGAAGCGTTTCGATGCATTAATTGAGTATTTGTTACTAATTTTCACTAAAATAGCCAGAGTGTACCAAAAAGAAACTACACAGATTTGTGCACCACCATAGGATGGATGGATTCAGTCCACTTATGTTGCACCTGTTCCACATGACTTTAAGTACTACGAATTACTTACGTGGAGCCAAAACTGACAAGCAATTGCGGAGAAGTCGGTTCTGGGACCATACGATATAGCGGGTGAATTATTCTAACATTTTTTTTCCCAAGAGGCATGTCTAGCAATGGACCCAAATCGCACGCAGCCAATTATATTCTAAACTTGTCATCTTGGACGGGACGGGAGATGTTAAAATTCCTTTAGCTCTCTTTGGATGAGCTTATTATATACCATCAGCATCTTTACATGAACATTATGCCTATGGATTAGAGAACCAAATGTTTCGTCATAATTATAGTCGAGGTTAAAGAGCCTTTACTAGCAACGAAGCCCTCTCTGGAAATCTTTTCGAAAGATATGCCCCTATTAAAGAGAACATGCAATATTTATGAACAAGAAAACTAACTGCGGGGCACACAAACACTACCCCCACCCGGTCAACGAGTTCTCTCCCGCAGTGACCAAATTTGGCTTGACGCCAGCATGTGAATAATTCAGTATGGATCCAACTCCCACTGCATGACATTTCCTCATGACAGAGATACTGAGCTGACACTGCATCTTTCGTACTGGCCGCACCAGAGGCTTTCATTCGGTCCCAGCTGAATTTCCCTTTTAGACCAGGCCGTGACATCTAGGAGACGCGCCAGAAATGTATGTCTACGCTGATATTGTGTCATAGATTCAAACCAGTTTTCGATTACTTTCACTTTTCCCTTGTTAATTAAATTGCATCTATCAGAAATGGCCACCATACGATATCCAAATCAGCATTAGGTAATGGCCGCCACCGGATATCCAAATGAGCATTAGTGGACGAGTGGTCTAGGGGTAAGATGCTCGTCTCACAATCGAAAGGTTGTGGGTTCGAGTCTCACCTGTCGCTACTCTTCGCCCGCGACCAATCGGCGTGAGAGATTGGCGACGCTACATGACTCAACGGTCGACGTGTCGTAAAACCAATAACCAATCAACCAAATGAGCATTAGGCAACGTATTTTGCTTGCGCTGAGCAAACAGAACGCCACGACGGCGGGTCATGCTTCGTAGGGTTCCTTATCTCACTCTCATGAGTGTCAACAACACCATGCTTTCTTGCAACAAAATATACTGCAACACTCCAAGGCACCGCTATGGACGAGGAATACCGTTGAAATTACCACACCTTCTAGACACACACTGAATTTACAAACCTAGAAATTGACACTCTGGATTTGACATGCACGCAGCTTGTGTTCGGCTGTCGGGCGGCGTCCACATTGAATGGATTACTCACTTCTGTGACAGAAAAAGGCAGTCGGCTCCTTCAGAGCTTCAGTGAGATCCCTGCAGCGACCAGTGTTACAAGATATTGTGTGCTGTGTTGTTGCCGCCCCGGTAGCTCAGTCGGTTAGAGCGCTGGACTTCGTCTCCCCTGTCCTGGCAAGACAGGTTGAATCGCTTCACGCGCTCGTATTTAGCCCCCCGGCTTGGAGGGTCAGCTGGCAACTGGCCCGATAAGGCCGGGGACGAGCTACCAGGGCGGCCGTGTCGGTGCGCTAATGGCTCGTTAAACTCTCTATCAAAATTATGCCGTTAAAATGGAATTAATGGGTCGAGTGGTGGAGTTAGCGTACACGCAACAAGCTTCGCTTAGCAGTAGTACTCTGGTCCATATCCCCCACCCCTAGCAATAATTCGGACCATTAAAAAAAAAATAACATTATCATAAACATGAAATCCTAACCATAGTTGGTATTCAATTTGACATTTTTTTACTTGCTGTACCTTCGTGTGCGATGTGTTTCCTGTTCCTTACTTGCAAGCACGTCTTCTTTTTTATCTTTGAACATGCTTGACTTTAATATGCTGCGTTAAAGTGTGCATGACTCTAGGCCTGAAAAAACTATGTGATGTCTGGAGACGCCTAAGATACACTACAATACAATACAATATATGCATGAGCTAATTTTATTGCTCGCATAAAGGTTGTCTGGATTTGACGTACGCCACCAGCAGGTTCTAATGGACCAATTGCAGCACTGAAACTGGTGCAACTGGTGCAACTCATACCAACTGCACCACTGCAACTGGTGCAACTCACATCAACTGCAACACTGCAATTGGTGCAGCTCACATCAACTGCACCATTGAAACTAGTGCAGCTCACACCAACTGCACCACTTGGTGAAGTTGGTTGGAAGTTTTTCTTTGGTTATGCTGTGATTTTCAATAATGTCATGATTACCTTTTCAACAAATCAGGAAAGGTCTGGTCGTTGTCACGGAATTTGGGTGGAGGTGGGCGGCGGAGGGTGTTTAGGTCAGTTTTGGGTGGAGGTGGGCGGCGGAGGGTGTTTAGGTCGGTTTTGGGTGGAGGTGGGTGGCGGAGGGTGTTTAGGTCGGTTTTGGGTGGAGGTGGATGGCGGAGGGTGTTTAGGTCGGTTTTGGGTGGAGGTGGATGGCGGAGGGTGTTTAGGTCGGTTTTGGATGGAGGTGGGCGGCGGAGGGTGCTTAGGTCGGTTTTGGGTGGAGGTGGGCGGCGGAGGGTGCTTAGGTCGGTTTTGGGTGGAGGTGGGCGGCGGAGGGTGTTTAGGGCGATCTCGCTTCATGCAGCGCCACAGGCGTAATGATACATTTCACGAAGCTTGAACAAACGTTCTTGCTGATGCTCATCGTAGTGACGCAAACGATGAAAGGGCATAATTGACGTATACAACGCAATTGACAGCGCATCAGATGAAGACAACCAGAGCATAATTAATCACAACTCCAATGGTCGTGTTATGCTGTTAGCAACGAGGCGTGACTGGGAGGAATCCACACTAATTGTCTTTATGAGCGCTATGGTCATCACTCGTGTGCTATACCTCAGTGAATATCACACGCGCAATGAGCACATGAATACCACACGCGCAATGAGCACGTGTAAGTGACTTACATCAAACAAGTATGTCGCATTGCGCTGCATGCATGCGCGCAAGCAAACACACATACACACACACACAACCACGCCTCCACACACACACGTGCAAAAACACACACACACACACACACACACACACACACACACACACACACACACACACACATACATACATACATACACTGGGACAATGAGACATTATTTAGGCAAGATAATCAAACTCCCAATGCCTGTAACGGTCAAAGTCACTGGACTGTTTGGAAATGCAGAGCGGCGGCCAACCGACGGCCAGCCCGCTCCTCTGCGGCGTCTTTGTGACCACCTGTCCCACACGGCGCAAGCATCGCCGGTGATTTGTGAGCGGACGCCGCCGGCCCACGCATCATCAGAGCCGAGTCGTCGCGGCCCGATTATGTGGTGGAATCTGCCCCCGGGCGACCAAGGCGCTCATCCGAAGACACGTCCGTCGGGAGAGAGACGACGGCGCTCGGCTGGAGACACCGATATCACAGCTACACCAATATCACAGCTACACCAATATCACGGCTACACAGGATCACAGCTACACCATTATCACAGCTACACCAATATCAAGCTACACCAATATCACAGCTATACTAATATCACAGCTACACTAATATCACAGCAACATCAAAATAACAGCTACACCAATATCACAGCACCATCAAAATAGCAGCTACACCAGTATCACAGCTAAACCGGAACACAGCTACACCATTATCACAGCTACACGAATATCGCAGCTACAGTGGATCGCAGCGGGTTAGGTTACTGCCACGCGAGACTAACAGGTGTGACATCTGCTACCGCCAACTAGTCCTCTGACGGTTAATTCCCAGTCATAGCACGTCCGGGTGCCGTGAGGACCATCTGCAGCAATACCTCAGTGAACCAGCTTGATAAGCATGCAGATGATGACAGTCGACACCACCCAGTAGGGACGGGTACTGTGATTTGAAAACGCGAAGCAAGGGACAGTTTTTGAGCCGGTAGTTTTGCACCGTCCCCGACCCCTAGTTCGTGGCTCGCACCGACTCTGAGAACGGTGGGTCCTTTCCTTTGTCACCGCTCTAGGGTTGGTGCCATTTTATAGACAGCACGCTTCCTGGACCAGCACTCGACTACAACATAACGCTGCCTGGCCACGAGACCAAAATACCAGAACGCTCGTCTGCTACCAGCACCGAATACCACACCCGAACCTCTGCCATCGCCGCCGCTCTGCCCGTACATCCCTGACTCCGCCCCTGCCCATACATCCCTGGCGCTTTCTACCCGTACATCCCTGACTCTGTCCCTGGCGACATACCTTTAACTCTGCCCTTGCCAGTATACACCCAACGCCGTCCCTGCCAGTACTTCCTTAATGCCGCGCCTGTCCGTACTTCCTTAATGCCGCCCCTGCCGCAGCCCTGGCGCCGCGCCTGCCCGGCCGCGTGCCGCCGCTGCTGGCCTCCCCTCGGCCGCTGTTGGCCCAGTACTTCCTTACTGCCGCCCCTGCCGCAGCCCTGGCGCCGCGCCTGCCCGGCCGCGTGCCGCCGCTGCTGGCCTCCCCTCGGCCGCAGTATGCAAATGTGGTGCGTTGGCCTGCGATGCGTGAGTTGGCTGAATCCGTCTCCCGTCTCCCCGCCGTGAGGGATCCTCAGTCTTAACAATGTACACAAATTACACCGTCAGCGCGCGCACAACACCGACCGGGGCAGATGACGGAGAAGGTGGAGATGAGGCGGAGACGACAGAGATGGCGGAGATGAAGGAGAAGGTGGAGAAGGTGCAGATGAGGCTGAGACGACAGAGATGGCAGAGATGACGGGGATGGCGGAGATGAAGGAGAAGGTGGGGAAGGTGAAGATGAAGAGGAGACAACAGAGATGGCGGAGATGAAGGAGAAAGTGCACATGAGGCGGAGACAACGGAGATGGCGGAGATGACGGAGGTGATGGAGATGAAGGAGAAGGTGGAGATGAGGCGGAAACGACAGCTCACCGATCTTTCCTTACTCACACGCATCATATCCAGGCTAGGAAAGATAGATGGAGCTTCTTTAGACATTGCGATGTGCGGTGGGGAGAACGAGACAAGGAAGGCCTTGTCCCCTTGAAATCTGATGAAGAGGACGACTGGAGATAGAACTGCAGTCAACAGTTACGATTGAGGATGGGAGCACTTTTGTACTGTGCTGATGAAGAAGTCCCTCTACGGTATGATGAGAAGGGAAGTCCCTCACCTGGGTGACGATCGGCAACTTTCCCCATGCGGTATTGTCAAGGAATGTACTATGTCATATCATTGGTGATAAAGTTCCTCTCCGTTGCCATGGTGAGGGATGCCATTTCTCCATCGCCTCATCAGGTAACACGTCGGCTTGATAAAGTTCCTCTCCGTTGCCATGGTGAGGGATGCCATTTCTCCATCGCCTCATCAGGTAACACGTCGATCCGTTGCCATGGTGAGGGATGCCATTTTCTCCATCGCCTCACCAGGTAACACGTCGATCCGTTGCCATGGTGAGGGATGCCATTTCTCCATCGCCTCACCAGGTAACACGTCGATCCGTTGCCATGGTGAGGGATGCCATTTCTCCATCGCCTCATCAGGTAACACGTCGATCCGTTGCCATGGTGAGGGATGCCATTTCTCCATCGCCTCACCAGGTAACACGTCGATCCGTTGCCATGGTGAGGGATGCCATTTCTCCATCGCCTCACCAGGTAACACGTCGATCCGTTGCCATGGTGAGGGATGCCATTTCTCCATCGCCTCACCAGGTAACACGTCGATCCGTTGCCATGGTGAGGGATGCCATTTCTCCATCGCCTCATCAGGTAACACGTCGATCCGTTGCCATGGTGAGGGATGCCATTTCTCCATCGCCTCACCAGGTAACACGTCGATCCGTTGCCATGGTGAGGGATGCCATTTCTCCATCGCCTCATCAGGTAACACGTCGATCCGTTGCCATGGTGAGGATGCCATTTCTCCATCGCCTCACCAGGTAACACGTCGATCCGTTGCCATGGTGAGGGATGCCATTTCTCCATCGCCTCACCAGGTAACACGTCGATCCGTTGCCATGGTGAGGGATGCCATTTCTCCATCGCCTCACCAGGTAACACGTCGGCTTGCGGCTGGGTGAGAAGGCGAGGATTTGCTTTTTCATTAGGCACTTATCCTGAGGATTAACTTTGGCTTAGCCTAATTAGCTTCACATAAAAACATAACCGCATTATCAAGCGTGGGCATATGAACTGCGCTGAAGAGCCGTCCTCTCCGAGCCGAATGCATGCAACTTCACCAGGCAGTGTGCCGTGTTCTTGTCGCAATGTATGATGTAAAGCTAACTGATTCTAACGCTCCTTCCTCTTCATTAATTGGTAGTCGGTGTATGTTCAAAACTAAGTCCGCTACACCGATGATGCAATCATACATTGCACACACAGAGGGCATATGTGAGCCTTATTTCTGCTCGATGGATTTCGTGATATCGACGACAAACGTCAACCGTTGCACGGTAACACTATATTGCCGTAATAAGGAGCGACGTCACGTTGCCATCGTGAATAGCCATTCTCCATCGCCTCACAGGTAACACGTCGATCGTTGCCATGGTGAGGCATGCATGTCTATCGCCGTAATAGGGGACACACGTCTGATCAACGTGTACAGCTTGTCGTAATAGGGCCATTCACATCGCCTCAAAGTACACGTCACTTGCCGTAATAAGGGACCACCGTCTGTCAACGTGTACAGCTTGCCGTAATAGGCGACCACGTCTGTCAACGTGAGACCTTGTCGTAATAGGGGCCACACGTCTGTCAACGTGTACAGCTTGCCGTAATAAGGACACACACGTCTGTCAACGTGTACAGCTTGCCGTAATAGGGGCCACACATCGTCACGTAACGTGTACAGCTTGTCAAGGAATAGGGGCCACACACGTCTGTCAACGTGTACAGCTTGCCGTAATAAGGACCACACACGTCTGTCAACGTGTACAGCTTGTCGTAATAAGGACCACACACGTCTGTCAACGTGTACAGCTTGCCGTAATAAGGACCACACACGTCTGACAACGTGTACAGCTTGTCGTAATAAGGACCACACGTCTGTCAACGTGTACAGCTTGCCGTAATAAGGGCCACACACGTCTGTCAACGTGTACAGCTTGCCGTAATAGGGGCCACACACGTCTGTCAACGTGTACAGCTTGCCGTAATAAGGGCCACACACGTCTGTCAACGTGTACAGCTTGCCGTAATAGGGGCCACACACGTCTGCCGTACACACGTCTGTCAACGTGTACAGCTTGCCGTAATAGGGACCACACACGTCTGTCAACGTGTACAGCTTGTCGTGATAAGGACCGCACATGCTCCCGGCACCAACATGTCTGGTGAGACAAAACTGACAGTACCTGTCTCCGTCTGTCAACGTGTACAGCTTGTCGTGATAAGGACCGCACATGCTCCCGGCACCAGCATGTCTGGTGAGACAAAACTGACAGTACCTGTCTCCGTCTGTCAACGTGTACAGCTTGTCGTGATAAGGACCGCACATGCTCCCGGCACCAGCATGTCTGGTGAGACAAAACTGACAGTACCTGTCTCCGTCTGTCAACGTGTACAGCTTGCCGTGATAAGGACCGCACATGCTCCCGGCACCAGCATGTCTGGTGAGACAAAACTGACAGTACCTGTCTCCGTCTGTCAACGTGTACAGCTTGTCGTAAAAAAAGGCCCCAAATTCTCCCGGCACCAAATTTTTTTGGGAGACAAAACTGACAGTACCTGTCTCCGTCTGTCAACGTGTACAGCTTGCCGTGATAAGGACCGCACATGCTCCCGGCACCAGCATGTCTGGTGAGACAAAACTGAAAATACCTTTTCTCGTCTGTCAACGTGTACAGCTTGTCCGTGATAAGGACCGCACATGCTCCACGGCACAAAAATTTTTGGGGAAAAAAAACTGAAAGTACCTTTCTCCGTCTGTCAACGTGTACAGCTTGCCGTGATAAGGACCCCAAGCCCCCGGCACCAGCATGTCTGGTGAGACAAAACTGACAGTACCTGTCTCCGTCTGTCAACGTGTACAGCTTGTCGTGATAAGAACTCCCGCACAGCTCCCGGCACCAGCATGTCTGGTGAGACAAAACTGACAGTACCTGTCTCCGTCTGTCAACGTGTACAGCTTGTCGTGATAAGGACCGCACATGCTCCCGGCACCAGCATGTCTGGTGAGACAAAACTGTCAACATACCTGTCTTCGTCTGTCAACGTGTACAGCTTGTCGTGATAAGGACACGTTCTCCCCCCCCCCATTTTTTGTGGGGAAAAAACTGACAGTACCTGTCTCCGTCTGTCAACGTGTACAGCTTGTCGTGATAAGGACCGCACATGCTCCCGGCACCAGCATGTCTGGTGAGACAAAACTGACAGTACCTGTCTCCGTCTGTCAACGTGTACAGCTTGTCGTGATAAGGACCGCACATGCTCCCGGCACCAACATGTCTGGTGAGACAAAACTGACAGTACCTGTCTCCGTCTGTCAACGTGTACAGCTTGCCGTGATAAGGACCGCACATGCTCCCGGCACCAACATGTCTGGTGAGACAAAACTGACAGTACCTGTCTTCGTCTGTCAACGTGTACAGCTTGCCGTGATAAGGACCGCACATGCTCCCGGCACCAGCATGTCTGGTGAGACAAAACTGACAGTACCTGTCTCCGTCTGTCAACGTGTACAGCTTGCCGTGATAAGGACCGCACATGCTCCCGGCACCAGCATGTCTGGTGAGACAAAACTGACAGTACCTGTCTTCGTCTGTCAACGTGTACAGTTCCAACAATAATACTGCAACAAATCTGATGACCAATTGCCATCGTGCGACTTGTCAGCACGACAATTGTGGTCAGCACAATGTCGAAGCAGAACAGAGACGCTTCCCGATCATCTGCAAAATGTCTTCGCGATGGAGAGTGGTGACTCGCATCTCGTCTCTCACCCATGGACGATAAAAACATAAGAAACTACTGTTCTCGCCAGATCATCGACCAGGAAAACCGACAGCTGACGACTCACATGGTGTGATTCGGATGAAGGCTCAAACACTTTACTTTCCTTCAACATTTTGGTGGAGTGGGTACGCGAGGGGGACACAATGAGCATTACAGCTGCGGTGGTATGGAATGACACGGAAAGACAAGACCAGCGGAGGACGAATGGACGACCTCCGAATGCAATCACATTCGGAATTCTGAACGGCCTCGGCCAACACGCTACTCCTTCATAGCACATTGATAGGAAGACCATGATATAGGCCGTCGGCATTTCAATATGTGCTGGGTGATTGATCCTTGTCGAATCGGTCACACAGGTCCTATCTCGATACCACTGGTAGCATTTTGGTCATAGTTTGGGCAGCCAGCTGGTACGTCCGCTCCGAGTTGGCGGTTCGCTCCTGGCTTTGGTCCTGGCTTTGGTCCTGGCTTTGGTCGTGGCCGTTTGCTGACCACCTCGTCATTCATCGTGACGTCATTATGATAAGCTGTGAGCATTCTACTTGCGAATGAACTCGAAGCGGTGCAAAATCGCTTCGGATTTCACTCATGAAACCAATATGAAAAACAGTTGTAGCGAAATCAATTCAAATAATTTTGATACTACGGAAATTCTTCCCGGCATTATCCATTCCTGTCAATTCCTCCACCTCTGACTGCCGTCGTAGCACTGATGCTACGGACAGCTATAGCTCACCCCAGCAAAGAGCGATGGGCGCTGTATGACCAACACAGTCGATGCACTCCTAAACCCAAATAACCAACCAAACCAGCAAAGAGCAAGGCTCTCACCCAGAAATATCCTCAGGCATACTAATTGTCAGTCTTTAAAGGCCCACCTGGCCCCTGATCCGGCCCGTCGGTGCGGTGTCACGCCCCAGGGTCACGAGGTCACGTGGTGTCGCGGTGCCTAGGGCTGCCTTTAGTTCGATGGAAGTACGTAAACTGAGCAGGCTAACTTGTTTACAGGAAGAACAGTAGCTGCCACTTGTTTACAGGATGCCAGAGTCCCGAGGCTTGATGCTGGTTGACCCGAAGCGTGCTACAGTACGATAAATATAGCAAACATTTGCTGTAGAATCTTTAAAATAGCATGGGCACTTGTAATCCTGACGGTACAACTAGGAAGGAGGGCGATGACGGCGACCATGTATTCCGATTTTTCGAGAACGATAACAATCCCAGTCTCTGCGTTAGTGAAACACGACCGCCGGTCGTGCTTCACTAACGCAGAGACTGTGGCAGCTCGAGACGCCAATAGGCTGAGGCCGCCCGCTGCTGCAGCAGCGGCTGCACCGCTTACAGCGGTCCGATGGATTTCATTTCCTCAGCGGCCTGCGGATACGCTATAAGCTATGCCCAAGTCATGTCATAACTATATATCATAATAAAACCGCATGCCGCAGCCATAGCCTAGCAACCATACGAGGAACATCATCGCTAAGGTGTGTCTCAAACTTCAAACCTGGTGCTACAATAACAAAAACTTCGTGTCCGGTTAGACAATGCAAATGGAAAATGCATCATGGAAAATTGGTATTTGTGAGCTACGAAGATGCTGCTGCATCTTCCACGTCTGCATCACTACATCCGCCAACAAATACTACCATTACAATGGCTGCGGCCAATTCGGCAACTAGACGCTACAACTAACTAACTGGCGATGCGCCCTAAAGCACAAATAACTAACTAACTAACTAACTAACTAACTAACTAACTAACTAACTAACTAACTAACTAACTAACTAACTAACTAACTAACTAACTAACTAACTAACTAACTAACTAACTAACTAACTAACTAACTAACTAACTAACTAACTAACTAACTAACTGGCGATGCGCCCTGAAGCACAAATAACTAACTAACTAACTAACTAACTAACTAACTAACTAACTAACTAACTAACTAACTAACTGAGGGCCAGAAAACGTGTTGGCATCCGATTACATAGCATGACAGCATGCCATTTGCCAGACGGTTCGTTGTACATCCCAATACCGTCTGCCGCTGGGCAGAATGCTGTGTGCTTTGGCGCGCGTGAGGGACGAAAGCCTCATATGCAGCCTCGTATGCGGCCTCGTAAGAAGCCTCGTATGAAGCCTCGTATGAAGCCTCGTATGAAGCCTCCTATGCAGCCTCCTATGCAGCCTCCTATGCAGCCTCCTATGCAGCCTCATATACAGCCTCGTATACAGCCTCATATACAGCCTCGTATACATCCTCCTATGCAGCCTCATATACATCCTCGTATACAGCCTCGTATACAGCCTCATATACAGCCTCGTATACATCCTCCTATACAGCCTCGTACACAAGAGGAATGCCATTGGCGTAAACCCGCGTGGGAACTTTGGCTTTAGCTGAAGCTAGCAAGCTGCGTGCGGCTTTATCACCTTTTGTGACGCGTTTACATTCACAATTCGATAACTAGAATTCATCGTCTCGCTTCGTCTGCAATGCAACGCATCGAAAGGCATGCTGGCAGATTATCAGCATTGGTGACATAGCCACAGTTCAGAATGGTCTCAGTCCATGCATAAGCCGTCGGTTATTTTCTACTTCTTCGAATGGCTCTCGGAGACCAAGCGTTTTGTTAGACGTTCTCCAATCATGACAGTTTGAGGAAGTGAAAAGCATAATTGCTCCAATATTGCGGTACTAACGGCGACCTTTGCAGTATAAACGCTTGACGTTATTCGGATGTACACATAAGAAGATTAGCTAATATAAAATTAATATATTTCGTCCACTGTGAAGCTATAGCTATCCAGTATCATCTCTGAGTTGAGGATGTGCTGTGGCCGAAATATATCTATTTTCTGTTATCAACCTTTCCATGTTGAATTTCGAGCAACATTGAGCATGAGACTAAAGTGCGAATCACGAGGAATTATGCAGCCTACGTTGGAGAGCCTACTTTTGTGTTGCGTATTCTTCTTCATAAATAATGATTTTTAGAATGTCGTGGTATTATAGGTTATATAAATAACCACTTCATGGCGGAACCATGACTTCAACCGCCTGTGCAAAGCCGTCCAATTCAGCAGCTGCAGGTAGATCGATCTGCACGAGTTGTGTCTGTATGCATGCAGTGCCCCCTCCCCTTCTCCCCAAGGACAGCTGTTCGTGACCGGCATGGTCAGACTTGCACTTGTTAGCGCCAAATTAGCGCTTATTGGAGCGACTAGTCCAAATTGGTACCGTTTGACGAACAGGAATGTAGATACACAGGGTGGAGGGGTTCTAGCCGGGTTCTCGCCAGGTGAGTTCATGCCAAGTTTCCTTGACATCCCCCCCCCCCCTCTGCCCGCCTCTCGCCACTGTCCTTTGGTTTTCCAGTGGTATCTATTTCAAATCCATTTGGAACTTCGTTGTTTTTGATTTAGCGAATTTCCGAAATCCGAAATCTTGCATCTGGCATAATAATACATGCCTTCGAGTTATGTTCACAATATTAAGTGGCATGAATGCTATGAACCAAAACCTTCCATATAATTTAGTGCCACAACAGATTTAATCATCTTCACACGCACGACTGTATAGTATCGGATATGCCTGTCGGCTTGATCTCACGTGTGCTTGGTCTCACGTGTGCCTGCTCTCTACGTGTGCTTGTTCTCACGTGTGCTTGCTCTCACGTGTGCTTGATCTCACGTGTGCTTGCTCTCAGTGCTTGCTCACGTGTGCTTGCTCTCACGTGTGCTTGCTCTCACGTGTGCTTGTTCTCACGTGTGCCTGCTCACGTGTGCTTGTTCTCACGTGTGCTTGCTCCGTGGCTTGTTCTCCGTGTGCCTGCTCTACGTGCTTGTTCTCACGTGTGCCTGCTCCGTGTGCTTGCTCTACGTGTGCTTGCTCACGTGTGCCTGCTCCGTGTGCTGATCTCACGTTGCCTGCTCTCTGTGCCTGCTTACGTGTCTTGTTCTCACGTGTGCTTGTTCTACGTGTGCTCTCACGTGTGCTTGTTCTCACGTGTGCCTGCTCTCTACGTGTCTTGTTCTCCGTGTGCTTGCTCTCACGTGTCTTGTTCTCACGTGGCTTCTCTACGTGTGCTTGTTCTCACGTGTGCCTGCTCTCACGTGGGCTTGATCTCACGTGTGCCTGCTCTCTACGCACCAGAGTGCTTAATGACAGGGAGGCACAGACTAATATCCAAATTAAAACATTGCAGTTATTTTTGCCAACGCTTCGGCGGCCGCCGCGACACGTTGATGCGTTGGGAAATATTACACAAACGTTTGCATTTTAATATTATATTACCTCACCTTGTCATCAAGCACTTTAATGTCACATTATTGTAATCACCCGAAACACAGCTGATGACGGAGCGTGTCGTCTGTATAGCTGATGACGATGTCTCAGCTGGGACACGAGTGGGCAGACCTGTCCTCATAGTCGTGGGCGGGAGTGGAATATTCCATTTCAAGCTGATGTCGCATCTCTGGGTTAGCGTTCCATCTGCTCCCACCCCATTAAGTGGGGAAAAACGTTTGGAGTTTTGTAGTACGTTGCACTCCAAAACCATGCATAGGATGTTTTCGAATGTGGCTGAATAGTTTTGCCTGATAGCCGACTGCGGAGTGCAGGTGTACGCTATCTAGTCATTTCAGCAGACCATATTACCATTTAGTGGTTCGTGTTGGGGATTCAGTTTGCCTTTCAGCGTCCCCCCTGCACCATGAGTGGAAAAAGCATGACGACGGGTTCTGAAAATGTGTTGGGTAGCAACAATTTTTTTAACGTGGGTGCACACAGGAGCGAGCAGATTTATTCTAGAGAACACTGCAGGAATTGGCTCTTTAGTTGGCTCTTTACACATTCGTTAGGCTTCGGATAAGCCACACGTCAAGCGCATAAATTGCCCCGAATATTTCCAATTTACCAGTAAGTCAGGCGTACAGCGAGACTTGACAGCCATGGCCGTGCATCTGTGCAAAATGCAAAAGGAGGATAGTTTTTGTATTAGTAGTATGAGTGTTGTTTTGTATACTTTTGAGAGGAAAATGGCCCCTCAATCAAGGCTTTTCCCCCAATAACTTCCATTTTTACATGGGACCCAGTGGAATGTGCCCCCTTCCCAAATCCACGTGGGTTCGTCCATTGCTTCCATGCATTGGTCACCCCCCCCCCCCCCCAATAATTCACATAATTATACGGCCTTGATTATTAGTGTACCTGATGCATTTTCATCTTTCGTTACGCAATGTCGGTCAGCTTGTTAGGTTACGTCACTATTGGGTAAGGAATATTATATTTGGGTATGCTAAGCTAGTTATTAGTACGCGAGGTAAATTTACGCTACAACGTGATTGTATGTATTTGGGTAGGCTCATGGGTTTCCCAGTGAATAACTCTGATCAAAATTAAGCGAATTCGACCAGCTTTCTTTCTTTCATTGCGCGGAGTCCGGTGCTGAAAGACAGGTGCTTTCATTGCGCGGAGATAGGTGCTGAAAGACAGGTGCTTTCATTGCGCGGAGACAGGCGCTGAAAATGTCCACAATTCGGTGATTTAATTTACTTCAAAATGCTTCATACGGTGATATGCGAGTTGCATAACCTAGAAGTAGGGAGGTACCTAATTCGAGTTCTTGAGTAATCGAATACCACAAAAACGGCCAAATTGTCCGTGCTTCCGTGCCTGTCACCTTGAAAGCGTAACAAATACGTAGGTATGTCTAGGTACTTACCTGCCTGGCATAGCAAGAAAGGCGTAATATTTCCACCATTGTCTTAGCCGGCGCCGAACCTCTTGTTTGGGACTATAATGTTGCTAGCCGGCGCCGAACCTCTTGGGACTACAATGTTGCTAGCCTGCGCCGAACCTCTTGGGACTACAATGTTGCTAGCCGGCGCCGAACCTCTTGGGACTACAATGTTGCTAGCCGGCGCCGAAACTCTTGGGACTACAATGTTGCTAGCCGGCGCCGAAACTCTTGGGACTACAATGTTGCTTGAGCTTAAGTATGAATTATTTCGGTGTTGACTGTAAGCAATGCCATGGAAGGCATATTGTGATCTCCAGTAGTATTTGGCAAGACAAAGAGCTGATAATTTGGTTGTTTTTGTCTTTGTACGACAAGATCGCGCATGTCCATGTCGCTGAAGCATACATTTGTATTCCAGGATACCACAGGCACTCAGTAATTTAATTCGGCAGTTAAGGATGTATCTGCCTACTCTACTCCAACGGACATCGGCTTTCAATGCAAAGGTGCTTTTTTGGACATTGCGTGTAAAGAAAATATCCGACCTTCCATATACCAGGAGGTGCTGAGTTGACATCAACAGTAACGATAAAGATTATACTTTATTACTCAACGTTTCGGCCAGGGGCCATCGTCAGGAGTAATGAAAAAAGCTCAAGCTTAAAAATTGAAAAAAGCACGCGGGAAAAAAGCGTGCAAAAAGACACGTGGAATGCAAAAAAAACTCCTCAATGGTGCAGACACTCCCAGAAACTCCAAACCAGAAACAAACTATGTCAAGAAGGAATCCTCTGAGGAAGCCCGAGCCGATGGTCCATATACATATCGATGCATACACTCACGCACATATATCCATGATAGCTTGAAGTTTGCTAACTTGTTTACGGACCCGCTGGCTACTGGAGCTGTGATGAATTGAAACCTTGGAGACTATGTATCTGGGGTAGAGCCTTTCCTGTCTGCAGTTGATGAGGAAGATGATCCGTTCTTCGACACGTCCTGGCTTTTGATGCAAAATTGCAAATTGGGCCATTTCTTCCGTGAGGTCGCCACTGTTCCGACCTTCAATATAGGTATATTGAAGGTCGGATATTTTCTTTACACGCAATATCTAAAACCCAGGAGCATCTAAGAGCCATTCTTCGTTGCATTAAACGGTGCTTTTTTGCCTTGGTTGTGATGGTCTTGCTCTTCCTTGCTTCGTGCTCTGCTCAGTTGCTATTTTGGCATGTTTGTGCCATTTTGTTTTGTGTTTTGATCCAAAAAGTTCGCATCGCATCGCATTGCATGCGAAAATCCATGATGTCACAACTTTGAAAGACGGTATTGAACTTGGAATACGTGCCGTACCACATTCCCAGCCAATGTTTGGGACCCACTATTGGCACCAATACGTGCCGTACCACATTCCCAGCCAATGTTTGGGACCCACTATTGGCACCAATACGTGCCGTACCACATTCCCAGCCAATGTTTTGGATCCACTATTCATTTTTGGCTCAGACTCCACAAGAGAGTTACACCTTTTTCCAAGAACTGGCATGTGACACGACACGGGCGCAGACAATTCTGGCACGACACGGCACATGGCACAGCCAGCTGGACGATGGCGTGCCAAAGGGCACGAGAAAAGAAAGAGGGTCATCTTAAACAGGAGGAAATATTGATTGATTATCATTACAAACAATACCAAAACTGCAAAACATTCCACATAACGACTGGATCAGCTCGGTCTCCACATTTCAAGGTTGCTTCGTATATCTTTACTGAAGCCTTGCCAATCTAAGAACCTTTGGTGCGGCATTAAGCTAATTTTAGATCTATGCTTTAATTATACTGCTTGGGGTAGGCCGGCACCGGCAAGCCGTTGCACTACAAATTATGACGAGAGCAAAAAGCACATGCGCCATTTTACGGGTCCCCGTGTCGCGCCACCGTGCCAAAGAATAGTGGCACCTCTACTCCAGACTATCTATCGTACTCCATTGGCCAGATTTAACTTCTCCTCCAGCAAGGAGCGCAGTACACCCAAACCTCCGGGTCCTCGCTCATGTGTAGAATACCCGAAGACAGGGCTGGAGAGCACGCGGTGCCATTCACATGATCGCTAATTCCAGTGTCTCCTCGAACAGTAAGGGATACGAAGTGTCTCCGCGAGCAGTAAGGGGTACGGAGTGTCTCCGCGAACAGTAAAGGGTACGGAGTGTCTCCGCGAACAGTAAATGGTACGGAGTGTCTCCGCGAACAGTAAAGGGTACGGAGTGTCTCCGCGAGCAGTATGGGGTACGAAGTGTCTCTGTGAGCGGTAAGGGGTACGGAGTGTGTCTGCGAGCAATAAGGGGTACGGATATGGCTTGGCTAATTATCTGACCAAACAAGAGAGACACCTGACTGCTGTGACCTGCACCAGGCATTTACACTAATTAGGTACTGACCTTCCGGCTGGCTCGATCAGCACTTACTGACATCTAGTGAGTGGGTACAAAAGCTTACGTTGGCCAAATCACCACACAATTATCTTTGAGTTGCTCATACTGCAGCGTTACAGGTATTGCGCATTTTATGCGATAAGCTACCATGTGATGAATCCAGAGTAGGGGACATCACAGCAAGAAGTGAAAATAACTTCAGCTTCTCTATGTGTCGGGACAATCTGGGAGCCGAACTGTGCACCAATGAGTTCTGTCATTTTGCTAGGAATACTATGATCCCGATATGCACCAGATATGCACCTGATATGACCCGATATGACCGGATATGACCCAATGTGACCCAGTGCGCATGAACAACGGAGCTCATGCCGAGTATTCTCTGATCCTGTTAGCATAATCTATCACTACCCACCATATTCAACGATGCCAAGTTCGATTTGGGCGAATGTGCTAAATGTTTTTTTTTACCACTGGCCATGTCTGTAATATGTAATTACTACTATTAAAACCATACATCGCCGAACACAAAAAAAATCGGAAACATTATCCGCCAGTGCCCTTGTCATCCAGGTTATTTTCCAGCAAAGCTCGCTCCAAATCAGAATAATTGTTGTTTTTTTTCAAACCGCAGGGACAGTGGCTTAGTAGGCAAACTGAAGCAATTCACCAAATGGTGCGATGGTAGTAAGTAAGAAAACACCATGATAGCCGGGTAGAAACATTCGAAGGGGCCCGAGCCGTGCATTAGCACGACACCGATAGCGCTCCGAAGAACCGGAACGTTCGCGCGGCTAAGAAGAGCTGCACCTCACGTCTCAGGGGCGGGGAACGACTTCTCAGCGCAGGAACACCCGCACGAGTGTGCTGGTTCCTCGCATGCCAGAGATGCTCCCTCAGAACACGCAGAGCACTCGTGTGTTCTGGCGCCTCACCTGTCAGGGACGATTCCTCAGAGCGGGTAGAACACCGTGCGCGTTCTGGCGCCTCACCTGTCAGGGACGATTCCTCAGAGCGGGTAGAACACCGTGCGCGTTCTGATGCCTCACCTGTTAGGGACGATTCCTCAGAGCGGGTAGTACACCGTGCACGTTCTGATTCCTCACCTGTTAGGGACGCTTCCTCAGAGCGGGCAGAACACCGTGCGCGTTCTGATGCCTCACCTGTTAGGGACGATTCCTCAGAGCAGGCAGAACATTCGCACGGTTCCAGGGAGTCGGACCGTCGTCTGCCAGGCCAGCGGATCTCAACATCACCCTCTCGGACCCTGAACATACGGACAGCCCATCAGGATACGTCACAACATCATAGATAAATCCACATACATCACTTTCTCGGACCCTGAATATACGGACATCCCATCAGGATACGTCACGACGTCATACATAAATCCACATACATCACTTTCTCGGACCCTGAATATACGGACATCCCATCAGGATACGTCACGACGTCATAGATAGGCCCACATACATCACCCTCTCGGACCCTGAACATACGGACATACCATCAGGACACAACGTCACAACGTCATAGATAAGCCCACATACATCACCCTCTCGGACCCTGAACATACGGACATACCATCAGGACACAACGTCATAACGTCATAGATAAGCCCACATACATCACCCTCTCGGACCCTGAACATACGGGCATACCATCAGGACACAACGTCACAACGTCGTAGATAAGCCCAACATGCATCACCCTCTCGGACCCTGAACATACGGACATACCATCAGGACACAACGTCATAACGTCATAGATAAACCCACATGCATCACCCTCTCGGACTCTGAATATACGGACATATCAGGACATAACGTCACAACGTCATAGATAAGCCCACATACATCACCCTCTCGGACCCTGAATATACGGACATATCATCAGGACATAACGTCACAACGTCATAGATAAGCCCACATACATCACCCTCTCTGACCCTGAATATACGGACATACCATCAGGACACAACGTCACAACGTCATAGATAAGCCCACATATATCACCCTCTCGGACCCTGAACATACGGACATACCATCAGGACACAACGTCACAACGTGATAGATAAGCCTCCATACATACATATGTAACATAAAGACAAATAGCCACCCGTAATGGGCGCTATCTGATCAACATGGTTGTTGCGCCCTAAAAGCCAAATAACTAACTAACTAACCACCCGTGTGCAGTTTTGCACAATGGACTGTGGGGGAAAAGCGAAATTCATGGCGATTTCGATTTGCCGGCTGGGGATGTGCGAATGGAATTTTTTTTTCGTGGTGCAAATACTTCATTACTTCTTGATGTCCTCAATTCACGAGATAGTTGGGGCAATCTTTGCAGTTTTCTTTGCAGGGCGTTTTCGTGTATTTGTCGGTTCATTGGTTATATTGTGTTGGTCGTCTCCGTGTGCTAACAAGATATATTATGTAGGTTTACATACAATACATACACGGTCAGCATTGATCACGAACGCCCTGAATCTAACAGTTCGAGGTAGAGGGATAAACCTAGGAGTTTGGAGGGGGCCCTACACGTTTGAATGGGGCGGGTGAAACATTTGAACTCGGACAACCGCGCCTTCAACTACATAGGATTGCTGACTCCTGCCCACACCACGCCCCCATATCAGCTGTCAGAAGATAACAACAAGACATTCTGGAACAATAACAGTCAGGCTAGGAGACTGAGTTTCTCCGGGAGATTTGAGGCCAAACAATGGTTTGGGGACCTGATCTCTACTTTCTTCTTTTCTGGGAAGTCACCATGTAATGAGACTGAGCCGCGAGTTCAGATCTACACCTCCCGAGACTATCCTCGGTAGATACACACCACCAGGAGGACTTCAACAAGTCCAGATACACGCCTCCCGAGACTATCCTCGGTAGATGCACACCACCAGAGGACTCCAAGTTCAGATACACGCCTCCCGAGACTATCCTCGGTAGACACACACCACCAGAGGACTCCGACAAGTCCAGATACACGCCTCCCGAGACTATCCTCGGTAGATGCACACCACCAGGAGGACTTCAACAAGTCCAGATACACGCCTCCCAAGACACACACCACCAGGAGGACTTCAACAAGTTCAGATACACGCCTCCCGAGACTATCCTCGGTAGCCACACACCACCAGAGGACTCCGACAAGTCCAGATACACGCCTCCCGAGACACACACCACCAGGAGGACTTCAACAAGTCCAGATACACGCCTCCCGAGACACACACCACCAGGAGGACTTCAACAAGTCCAGATACACGCCTCCCGAGACACACACCACCAGGAGGACTTCAACAAGTCCAGATACACGCCTCCCGAGACACACACCACCAGCAGCACTCCGACAAACATTGCCATGTTTATAATAGGCATAATAAGCAATCCTAAACGGCGGCCGGGTGAGGCGCAAATTTATCAAATCAAATTGAATGTTCGAGTTGGATATTCATGTTCAAATGGCGCAAGGATGTCAAGATTACATGGCATATACGTCACTTGGAAGTGACACTACATCCATGTGGGAGTTGGGGACACCTCAAAGAGTTGCACCCTTTTCATACGCCTTCATCTGACCCGCTATGCATGCCGAGAGTACTTGTACGTGGCAAAGTTGGCATCACGCGCCAACGTCCTGCTGTGCGCTCCTCACCTGACGTCACCGTCGCTGAACCTGTCGGCGCTTCTGCTGCGCACCTTCCGGCGCGCGTAGCTCTCGTCCTTGGCCCTCGTCCTCCAGCGGCCGGACACCGAGCCTCTGCGCCGCGTCGGCCCGTCGTCGGGAGGCACTGGGCGTGGGATCGTGTCGCGGTCGGAGCTGTCCAGAGCGCGCAGCTCCTCCTCCGTGTAGAAGTTGGTGTAGCTGCGTCGTAGACAACCGTAGCGCGCGCGTGGCGTCGCCGGGCCAGAGCTGTCCAGGCCGCGCAGCTCCTCCTCCGTGTAGAAGTCGGTGTAGCTGCGTCGCAGAGAGCCGCAGCGCGCGCGCGGCGTCGCCGGGTCGGCGCATGCCGTCACCGGCTCGACGCGAGACGTCACCTCGGGCGGCGGGCGGTAGGCGGGGCACGGCGTGCGCACCATGACGCAGTAGCCGCCGTCGGTGGGCGGCTCGCCGCCCGGCCTGATCCAGTTGTTGCACGCGTCGCGCTCGGCCAGCTTGCGCGGCTGCGCGTACTGCGGGTCGGCGCGCTCGTGGGCGTCGTCGGGGGCGACGCGCTTCGCGCGCGTCGCGATCTCCTCGTCGATGTTGCGCTCGTTGTAGGCTGGCGTGTCGGTACCCATGCACAGCACGTGCACACCGTTCACGTACACCTGCGTCGTCGGTCCCGAGTCGGTGTAGATGGTGCCACCAGTCAGCCGGCCGTTGTAGATGTCGCCACCATCGTTTTTATACATGTCGCTAGTGTCTGCGTTGTAGATGTCGCCACCGTGCCAGCTGGTGCGCGGCGCGGCCTCCCACGCCGTGTCGGAACGCAAGTGCACCGTCCCGTTGATGGACACCTGCCCCGTGTGGCACGCGTCGCCGAACGGCACGCGTTTGTCGGCGTGTCCGTTAGACGGCAGCACTGTGGTCGCGTGGTTGTCCCACTGGCCGCCGGGCGGCAGCACCGTCCGGCCGTCAGCGGCGCCGGGCCGGCCCAGCGACAGCTCGGCGGAGCGCGGTCTCGGCACCGTGTCGTAGACGGCACCACGCTGGCCGCGGTACAGCCAGCCCGTCTTGAGGCCTTCGTCGCGCGTCTTGCCGCGCATTTTGCGCCGCAGACTGACGGTTCGCTGCAATACGGAAGACACTGAAACACAGAGAGAGAGCGAGTGTCACCCGACAGCGGTCGTGACGAGACGAGTCGTGACGAGACGAGTCGTGACGAGAGGGGTCGTGACGAGAGGGGTCGTGACGAGACGAGTCGTGACGAGACGAGTCGTGACGAGACGAGTCGTGACGAGAGGGGTCGTGACGAGAGGGGTCGTGACGAGAGAGGTCGCCTGGTCCGGTCGACGGATAGGACATGTGACTAAATATAGCCGGGGACAGTAGACGAAATGTGGGTGGGCATATGGAATATGTGATGTAGCAAGGCAAAAATGACAATGCAGTAGCTACATGGAAAATTCTGCGGTAACACAAGCATATGCTTGTGTATTGGTGTTTGGAAGGCGCGCCAAAGATATTGGCGCGCCAAAGAAAATGTACAAGAGGATGGAAGAAAAAGTGCGTTAAAAGACAGAGCGTTGACGTTCGCATACAATCGAAATCCGTCAACGGTTGTTTGCCTGATAGTTTGCCATATATCGATGTGAATCGTGAAAAAACGCAGATGCACCACAAAGGATGAATGAACATTTTCACAGATACAACAAAACCTCAGAGCGTCTTACTGAAAGCAAACACACAACAACGGCTTCATCAATATGGTCAAGGACATTCCTGCGTAATTCAAGCAACACGTGTTGTCAAGGCAAGCGTTTGTCGGAGCACTAAGAATAGCACCGGTAACCATCGTCAGCATACGGTAACATGCATGGTATCCGCATTGTGATGACAAATATTTGCCGTAGAGGAAAGTACCTGATCATGATCAAACTTAGAGAAGATAATTCCGGCTGTAAAACCGTGACAGTGGAATGGTGCTGTTGATTTCTTCGCAAAATCCCCGGTCCGCCCACAGAGAGCCTATAGATTGCGGCGTTTCCAGCAAGTGTGATGTCGAGCGAAATGCCAGGGAAATTTGACTACAGCGGTGACACAGGGCGTTGATTGTCGTCGCAAAGGAAGGCCATCCGTCGCGAAGATAATTATTCAAAAGACACGGACTTATGAACCACTTGTCAACCTCCAAGAAGTCCCACACAACACAGCGGATGCTCGTCCGGCCGTAATTGGTTTCGAAAGTTCCGGAAATAGGCCATAATCCTGCTCAAAGAGTAGCCATTTAAATCACAGGTGGCATTGGAGCGCCACACGGGTAGTTCGCGGTCGTCCATGAATAAGTAAACATAAAATTGCCATGTCCTGCGGTTTACCGGCACTGAAACTGCCACGAGTGCGGAGGTACCTCGCAGAGTAATTGAAATTATGCGTCACATTAAGTGCTCGTAACGCTGAAAACCGTGCAAAGCAATTAACCTGGTTCACAGAACCCAATATGCGCATTTGGCATGCATTTCACGATGGACTTCTGTATGAAAAAAATAAGAGAGGACAGAGAAGCGCCGGTTATCGGGGTACTGACTAGCATTATTGATATTGAGACCGTTTTTGTGTTGTAAATTGCCCCCCACAAAAACAAATGCATGATTTTCACCGCAAAAATTCCCGCGCAACGCATACCAACAACTTGCAGATTCCCCATGATCCTCACTAACGGTATTCCTATGACTATCATAGCGGTAAGCAACAATTGCGCAGACAGAAGATGCACACTCTGAAAGGAAGAGAAGCCAGAGAGCCGTGTAAGGTGGTGTTTGCAAAAGGGTCAGCAGGTGGAAGAGCAATATTGCTTACCTCCAGCTGATTCGGTAATGAGCTACAGCTATTAAGCTTATTTTAACTAGACTATTTCATGTTATAGTTACAACTAAACATGACGATTTAAAATCAATCGATTTAGCAGCCGTAACAACTAGCATGACATTTTAAATGCAGATTATGAGTTAAAATGATGTTGTTGATGCGGGTTATGTCCTAACGTGATACTATTCGAATAGGTCATGGGGGGAAATTATATTGTTGATGCATATGAGGTTTGCTTATTTTATGCGATGTGACACACTGCAAAGTAGTGCAAATAGTATGCGTACAACACATCTCAAAGTGAGTTTGATGTTTGATAAAGAATTGATAGTATGTCAGTCCCAATGAGCAATAAGTAAACAAACTTGTCATGCAATTCATTAAATCTTTGCTGTCCTCGCCATTACAGAATATGCACGAAACTGGAGGGCAGAGACACTGTGTCAAAAGAGACACCAGGTAACTAGCGCAGACAATGCAATAGGAACGATCATGAAAGGCCCTTGACCATAAACGTTGAACCACAAATAGGATGGGAGGGATATTTGAGATTTAGGTGCTTCCGCTCCATGCAGGGCCCATAAACGTAGCGTAGTCAGTATAATTGTAATATATTGCACGATCTCAACTTCTATCGTGGCGAAGGCCACGACCTTGATTAGGCCCAACGCTTTTATTTAATCTGATTAGTTTTCAGTTCTCGAACTTTTGCAAAATTAGTACGATATATATCACCATCTGTGCCTCAATGGCCTGAATTCACAGTCCATTTAGCGTTGCTCCTGTGGCTGCTATCGTTATGCACGTTGGCGTCTTTATAGAAGTTATCGTAGTCCTTGTAGGTGTGCCTCTTGTCATATCCACTAACTCCGTTAGCTTACCCTATATCACAAGCAGGCGTCCCAATCACTCAAGAGGAAGATACTTGTGCACGCTTGTACAACACACACACACACACACACACATATATATATATATATATATATATATATATATATATATATATATATACGCTTACAAATACCACACAAATAATGTAGTAATATATGATTCGGCCTATTGCTAACCTGGTGGGTTGGCTAGCTGAGTTTTAAGGCGCATCGACCACGTTTGATCATTTAGCGCCCATAACTAATAATATGCTACCGGTTCAATATAATCAGACCTTCGTCTGAAGTACTAAGGGTACACAGTTACAAACACACAAGTCACGTCCATGACATTGATGCAGTCGCATCCATAACATGCATCGTGCATACATGCACGAGAAAGAAAGCATGCTACACTGACGGACAGATGACAAGGAGCTTGATGTCAGATATATATTCAAATAATTTGCCCATCTGGATAAAGCACGAATCGTCAACTGGAATGCCAGTAAGCGTAAGCGAGTCAACACGTCGCCAAAAATGACGTATTCGCTGTATTCGAAAGTGGGGACATGACAACAGAGCATGGCGCACTGTCAGAGGTGCATCACAATGGTCACGTGGTCAATGGTAGGTGCATCACAATGGTCACGTGGTCAATGGTAGGTGCATCACAATGGTCACGTGGTCAATGGTAGGTGCATCACAATGGTCACGTGGTCAATGGTAGGTGGATCACAATGGTCACGTGGTCAATGGTAGGTGCACACAATGGTCACGTGGTCATAATGGGGGGATCAAAATGGTGGTGTGGTGAATGGTAGGTGGATCACAATGGTCACGTGGTCAATGGTAGGTGCACACAAGGTACGTGGTCAATGGTAGTGATCACAATGGTCACGTCAATGGTAGGTGCATCACAATGGTCACGTGGTCAATGGTAGGTGCACCACAATGGTCACGTGGTCAATGGTAGGTGCATCACAATGGTCACGTGGTCAATGGTAGGTACATCACAATGGTCACGTGGTCAATGGTAGGTGCATCACAATGGCCACGGATTGGCTTCGACTCATTCATTAGCAAGTAACTATGGTTGGCGTATGTGTGCCCCATCTTCAGCCTAGCGAGTACTATTTCTCCCCGCCGAGATTTCTTACTGATGATTCCCATAACACTACATGGCTTTTCAATGTTTCGAGCTTGTTGTTATCAATGGAGTCCCACGCTTTCTGCCATTTGAGCATGGAATCATAAATAATTTTGGTCACCAAATTTATTCATACTTTTGTGAGAATCCACTCATTCGATCCCCTGGATTGCCACCCATTCCACATGTATTGGTCTTGGTCTCTCCAACTCCCCACCAGGCACAGGTGATCCCACTGTCCCACGTGTATTGATCTCTCTCCTTCCCCCTCCCCCACTAGGCACCGGTGGCTCCACTGCCCCACTCTACCTGTGGTAGCTGCAGCTCCGCCGGCGAGCTGTGCCCCCCCCTTCATTGGCCCGACTCGTCATTACCCTGCTATTACGTCAGCGCCAGCCACGTCACTGACGCTCCTGCGATCAACGAGAGCGCTACCTCCAGAGCACGTGATTTCTGATTCGTCACGAAAATTCCGAGCGTCAGCTGACTTTCCGCTTCTCACGGTGGGACCATGGTGCGGCGCGCCGCCCGTCTGGTCGGCGGCCCGCACGCTTGGGCTATCCCTTGACTAGTGCGTCCAAGGGATGGCGACGGGTACCACGACCAGCCACGAAATGCGCTGGATTTATTAGTGCCAACGAAAGGCCTTGCTGCGTTTGTCATGGATAAATCAACGAAAGAAATACGTGAATTAGCGCGCAGTCCTTTAATTGTGCACATGCTTACATGAAAATGTTCCGGCTTACAGATTGCATTGCAGGACAGAGGAGGTCATCTGACGTGTTGTGTTAGACGGAGCTGGACAGAGGAGGTGAGCTGACGTGTTGCAGAACGGAGCTGGACAGAGGAGGTGAGCTGACGTGTTGTGTAGGACGGAGCTGGACAGAGGAGGTGAGCTGACGTGTTGTGTAGGACGGAGCTGGAAAGAGGAGGTGAGCTGACGTGTTGACAGACGGAGCTAGGCAGAGGAGGTGAGCTGACCTGTTGCAAAACGGAGCTAGATAGAGGAGGTGAGCTGACCTGTTGCAGGACGGAGCTGGACAGAGGAGGTGAGCTGACGTGTTGCAGGACGGAGCTGGACGGTATTGTGTAGGACGAAGCTGGACAGAGGAGGTGAGCTGACGTGGTGTTAGACGGAGTTGGACAGAGGTGAACTGACGTGGTGTTAGACGGAGCTGGACAGAGGAGGTGAGCTGACGTGTTGCAGGACGGAGCTGGATAGAGGAGGTGAGCTGATGTGCTGTAAGACGGTTGACCTTCACGTCACCGAGAGGAACTTCGGGGTCCGAGCTGTTGTAAGACAGGCGCCGGTGTCTGCCCAGACGATTGCTGAGATCTCAGTTATATGACAAGCTGTCGCCGTTTTGCTGCTGGAAAGCCCGGCCAATAAAATGGCAATCAACTACCATCGCATTTTCGGACAAGTCATGTAACGACGTCTGAGCTATGATAATCACAGCCGGGAGAAGACAACCCTCCCACTCTGCTAACTCCCAGCCGGTGTGTCCTGGAGCCTGCGCTGTGGGATCTGAGACCGCGGCGCCCTTCCGCTGACGCACGGTGCAGACCGGTGACGTCTGCAGGAGGCAGAGCCGCCGCCAGCCAGCCGGTGCACCACGGCACGACACCAGCACTTCCGGCCGCACTAACGGCTCTGCAGTGCACGCGTATGCGCCGGAGATGGCGCCCTAACGGCCAGCACGGCCGCGCCGCGGCACATCAAAGGGTGCCGCTGGCCCGGGTCGGCTCGGCCACCTGCCGGAGATGGCGCCTAACGGCCAGCACGGCCGCGACACGGCACATCAAAGGTGCCGCCGGCCCGGGTCGGCTCGGCCACCTGCCGGAGATGGCCCCTAACGGCCAGCGCGGCCGCGACACGGCACATCAAAGGGTGCCGCCGGCCCAGGTCGGCTCGGCCACCTGCCGGAGATGGCGCCCTAACGGCCAGCGCGGCCGCGACACGGCACATCAAAGGGTGCCGCCGGCCCGGGTCGGCTCGGCCACCTGCCGGAGATGGCGCCCTAACGGCCAGCGCGGCCGCGACACGGCACATCAAAGGGTGCCGCTGGCCCGGGTCGGCTCGGCCACCCGCCGGAGATGGCGCCCTAACGGCCAGCGCGGCCGCGACACGGCACATCAAAGGGTGCCGCCGGCCCGGGTCGGCTCGGCCACCTGCCGGAGATGGCCCCTAACGGCCAGCACGGCCGCGACACGGCACATCAAAGGTGCCGCTGGCCCGGGTCGGCTCGGCCACCTGCCGGAGATGGCGCCCTAACGGCCAGCGCGGCCGCGACACGGCACATCAAAGGTGCCGCTGGCCCGGGTCGGCTCAGCCACCTGCCGGAGATGGCGCCCTAACGGCCAGCACGGCCGCGCCGCGGCACATCAAAGGGTGCCGCTGGCCCGGGTCGGCTCGGCCACCTGCTGTTCAGGCGCAGTGTCAGTGGGCGCCGATTTGAATAACTGGTTTGATGTGTGCAGTGTGCAATCCATTCTGGGACATTATGTCGCCCGCTGACGGTCGATTGTCGCCTGTGTCGGGTTATGTTGCCCGCTACGGTCGACTGTCGCTGGTTCGGGTTATGTCGCCCACTGACGGTCGACTGTCGCTTGTGTCGGTTATGTCGCCCGCTGACGGTCGACTGTCGTTTGTGTCGGGTTATGTCGCCCGCTGACGGTCTACTGTCGCTGGTGTCGGGTTATGGCGCAGAGATCAAGCCCTCCAACGACGTGCTGTCGTTGCAATGTGAGTGATCCTCAACTTGTCAATTTTAGCTTAGGTATTTGCCGTCATTGCATTCGACTTTTTGAATTCGTGAAGAATCACGGGGAACTTTGTGGAGCCACACTCCTTGACCAATGCGGAGATATAGCCCATAATATATGTTGGCGACAATCCGCAACCCATGTGGGCCACAATTCCTAACCCATGTGGAGCCGTAAACTCTAACCCATGTGGGCCACAATCCCTAACCCATGTGGAGCCGTAAACTCTAACCCATGTGGGCCACAATCCCTAACCCATGTGGAGACATAACCCATAACACATGTGGGTCACGATCCCTAACCCATGTATAACTACAATCCCTATCCCATGTGGGCCACAATCCCTAACCCATGTGGAGCCGTAAACTCTAACCCACGTGGACCACAATCCCAAGCCCATGTGGAGATGTAAACTCAAACTCATGTGGGCCACAATCCCTAACCCATGTGGAGATGTAAACTCAAACTCATGTGGGCCACAATCCCTAACCCATGTGGAGACATATCCCCTAACACATGTAGGCCACAATCCCTAACCCATGTGGAGACGTAAACTCAAACCCATGTGGGCCACACTCCCTAACCCATGTGGAGACATAACCCCTAACACATGTGGGCCACAATCCCTAACCCATGTGGAGCCGTAAACTCTAACACATGTGGGCCACAATCCCTAGCTCATGTGGAGACATAACCCCTAACACATGTGGGTAATAATCCCTAACCCATGTAAAGCTACAATCCCTAGCCCATGTGTGCAATAATCACTAACCCAAGTGGAACAACAATCCATAATCCCTGTGGGCCACAATCCCTAACCCATGTGGACGACAATCCCTAATCCATGTGTTCCACATCTCTAACCCATGTGGGCCACAATCGATAATCCATGCGGGCCACAATCCCCAATACATGTGTACCATAATCCCTAACCCATGTGGAACCACAATCCCTAACCAATATGAAGCCACACTCCCTAACCCATGTGGAGCCACACTCCCTAACCCGTGTGAAGCCACACTCCCTAACCCATGTAAAGCCACACTCCACACAGTGAACCATCCATGTAAAGCCACACTCCCTAACCCATGTAAAGCCACACTCCCTAACCCATGTGGAGCCACACTCCCTAACCCATGTAAAGCCACACTCCCTAACCCATGTAAAGCCACACTCCCTAACCCATGTGAAGCCACACTCCCTAACCCATGTAAAGCCACACTCCCTAACTCATGTAAAGCCACACTCCCTAACCCATGTGAAGCCACACTCCCTAACCCATGTGGAGCCACACACCCTAACCCAAGTGGAGCCACACTCCCAACCCATGTGGAGCCACACTCCCTAAACCTATGTGGAGCCACAATCCCTAAACCACGTGGGCCACAGTCCCGCCTGGCGTTTGCATTTGGCGTGGTAGTTCCAACAGTTAGGCAGGCGTGGTAGTTCCAACAGTTAGGCAGGCGTGACTATGTATGTTTGGCGTGGTAGTTCCAACAGTTAGGCAGGCGTGGTAGTTCCAACAGTTAGGCAGGCGTGACTATGTATGCAGATCGGCACGGAGGGCGGCGAGCAGTGATCGCAGCATAAGTGGCAGGCCGCCTGGCGCCCACAACAAATCCAATGAGTGCTGTGCACACGACAACGAAGCAGGAACAGCTAGCACGAGGGCTGGCAGCCACGGCGCTGGGTTAAGGGTCGCCGTATATCTTCTTCACGGAATGTAATTGCCGACGTAATGGCCCTATTTGAGTTACGGCGGGATGATTTCCGAAGCCTCTTTGGGCATTGACGTGCACTAATTAAGCACAGAATGTGGAACAGTCTGACGTACAACGGTACGCGCCGACAATTGAATTGGAAATCTTGTTTTCATGATCAATCGCATTACAGGCGCTTTAGCTTAATCACAATATTCAGAGGCTACGATATTAAAATCAATTGCTTAAAATTCGTACTCATATACTCAACAGTCCCCTAGTTGTGTGAAGACCAGACCTTCACACAAATAACAATATGACTGAATGATTAGACGCACAAAAAAGGAGAACTCCAACCTACGTAATTCATCAAGCTCCGTCGAAGCCAGACTGGATCTAAACAACTGCAGCACCACAAAACAAGCTTGCCGCGAGCAAGTCATCCGAGCTTGTCGCGAAGCGCTCCCACGATCGGGCTTCGCTTTGATTAAGCCAGCATTCTTCACCTCGACCCTATCAGGTGCATCGTGCCAATTGTCCAATTATGGGCTTCACGTTGACGAGCCCCCCCCCCCCTTCACACACACACCAAAAAAAAACTGCAGGACACTAGGCAGATGGGACCAGAAACGCGGCGGAACTGGCGCAGAAAGCAGTCAAGTAGTGGCTGTCGACCGTCGTTCGGTGGCAAGTTTGCCGGTGTTCGTGTCCGGACAAAAACGGTAATAACAGCGACGCTGCGGTCAGGAATGTGGCCTTGCCCTGTTGACGCAGATCAGGACGGAAACAGACGATTTTCGACGGGGCGTGTGTTCGTGGCATGA
>JAOTOM010001000.1:0-54431 GCA_034440615.1 Ashinkailepas kermadecensis | reverse complement strand
GGTTGTTCATTGCTTGTTCTTGCCGTGAATTTATTCGCGGAGTATTTATTATTTTAGCTTCTGTGCCAAGTGCCTTGCAGCCAGCACCAAATGTTATGAAAAATTAATAAATCCCTAAGATGACGATCAGAAAACCAATTCAATCCACTTCTCGTTGTCACCTTCGCGAAATTGTTGTCCTGGGACTGAGAAATGATCGTTTAAGTTTGTTTATGAGATCAAGCTGGTGGGAATGACTAACAGTAGTGATGAACCTAGCTATATTCAGTTAAACTTGGTGAACAAAGAAGTGGGTTGATCAATGGGAGATATCTTTAAGATATGCTCAGCACGAGCACCACCAGCTCGCTACAATCTAGAGGCCAGCGGGAAGATTCTTCTCGTCGATAAAGCATAAAGATATTGGTTTGTTTTGGCACTGACGTATTTATCTACATTTGCTTATTTATACCCTGGTATGGCTCGGTCCTCAGCGAAAAAAAAAAGATTCTTGCTATTGCGCTTTGCGTAAATTATATACCATGCCAAGAACAAACAAAACATCAATATGAAATCATGTTCCCATTCGGGAACCATACTAAGAGCCTAAAAAACAAGAGGAGGCCCTAACACAGTGGAGGCCCCTTTTCGGGGAGCAGGAGGACCCCTATCAACATTGCCCCCCCTGGAAGAATTTCGTGGCGACGCCACTGACTGCAACTCGACCGCTCACTAGGCCATTCTGGACTTTCAGTCAACCAAAGGTCGAGTACTTGCTCTCGGAGAAGAAATCCACTATCACATCGGCGGAAATTCTTGGCTTCTTCCACAAGTTCGCCGATGACAACAATCACAAATCACTCGTATTCACGGATGGGTCGAAACACGAGGCTAAGGTAGCCATCGGCATCACTGGACCAGGTCTCAGAACTTTCCAAGCGTCTACCGGATAACTTCTCCATGTACTCCGCTGAAGCAATGGCCATTCTGGCCGCTATCACCATTCTCATGAGGCGTAAAGCTAGAAACGTGATAATTTGCTCAGACTCCAAATCCGTCCTCCAGTCAATTAGCAACACCCACGACTGTCCACATCACTTCATTGATAGAATCCAACAACTCGTGGCCTATAACGTAAACATGAACTTTTCCTTCCTCTGGATTCCGGGCCACGCCAACATCCCAGGTAACGAAGAAGCAAACCGGCTCGCAAAGCAAGCCTTAGCATTGAACACTTACCCTAGCGTGGAATATTCGGTAGACGATTGCAAAGCACTCCTACAACGCCACATTCGCCAACATCAACAGAACACATGGACAGAACACAACTCAACACAACACAAATCCAACCACACCCACGCAATCAAACCAACAATAGGCACATGGAACTCATCAAATCAATCTCACCGACAAAAAGAGGTCATCCTCACTAGACTTAGAACTGGCTGCACAAAACTAACACAGCCTCAATTAGAGGGTGACCAATATACAACACCGCACTGCGGCACCTGCAACACCACGTTAAGCATAGGCCACATCCTGCTAGACTGTAGTAGCTTTAGCACTCAAAGACAACCACTTAAGGCATTCTGCCAAAAAGAGGGCATCACCATATCGCTTCCATCGTTTCTCGGTGACAAGCACCCAGAACTCCTTCAATTGCTATTTTAATATCTGTATGCCACAAAAGTAGCAGGAACACTGTAGGCACTACACCACCAACAATCACATGAACTCGAATGCATGACCGCGAAACACTCGTAGGAAACACGTAAATAGCCATCCCCGCATGGCGTCGGACGTACATGAGCCGATTTGCTTCTCAATTATAAATAAATGGCTACCTAGCGGTGGCGTCGGAAGTAGATGAACCGACTTGCTTTAGGGAAACATAAACACAAAATTAAAATTAAAATTAGCATAACGTAAAACGACTACCCAGAGGAGCCATCGAACGTAGATGAGCCGATTTGCGTTGCAACTCATAACGTAAACGGCTACCCACAGGTACAGCGGACGTAGAAGAGCGGAATTGCAAAACACCGTACTAACCCAACTGACAACTCTGCATGGCATGCTTAGACCAACCCGCTACTAACAACTAACACGCGGCGGCCGGCGTGATAGGCGGTGTGAACAATTACCTCCTTGTTCGCACGGTAAAGATCCCTCGGTGCTCTTCGATAAGAGTAGGCTAAAGCCGGCACCCTGACAAAATCAACTTCTCGCCACTCTCAAAACACCCCAACCCCCATCCAAAGTACGTATTATTTTGTGGAGGAGTAAAGTAAAACTAAACCATTTAGACATCAGGGAGCTGTCCCCAACCCAGACCCTCGCCCTCAGCACCCAAAACATCACGCAAACTAACGTAAATGTCCACTTGCCTGCACCTTGATCACAAACGCTCGCTTTATAAACAGACATGTAACGTACACGCTTTAAAGGCGGCGCAAAGGACCTTTATGGTCCGACACGCCTAAAAAATAACTCTCCTCCCCCCCTGTAATTTCAGCTGCTTCCTTGCTCGGTGGACGATTATTCGACGCTAATATCCATCCGATAAATGTATTCAGGAAAATGTTATTCGGTACCCCGTAAGTTTCCCATAGGCTGCAATGTTAAAATCTTCCTTGACCTGAGGTCAAATGGTGACCTTGAAGGTGACATGCTTGGATGTGCTGCTTTCTTGTCCGATGGGAGGTTATTTGGCGCTAATGTCCGTCCGATGAATGTATTAGGAAGGTATTATTCGGTACCCCGTAGATGGCAATAGTGCAAAGTCAAAATAATATTTTGTGAACATAGGTCAAACTATGAGATTGTAGGTCAGACGCTTCAATGTGCTGCATCCAGGAGCCATACCCAACGCTTGGGTGTTATTTCGTGGTGCCAAGTAAAATTTTGCGAAAATTATTTGGTACACGAGAATTTTGTATATTTGTTATTTTGGGCCTTTTTTGGAGAACAGTGATGAATCCGTGACGATAGTGGGCCATTTTGATCGATCTATGTACGTGCTATGTAGACTATCACCTGCAAACATCAGGTATATCCAATGTGTCACCATGATTTTATTCGATACCCCGTAAATAGATATAGTGCATGAGTAAAACCAACTTTGATGGCCTGAGGTCAAACTGTGACCCTGAAAGTCACGTAATTCGATGTGCTGCATCTTTGGTGGACAGCGGACATCTAGGCGTTGCAATCATTCGGCTAAGTGAAACACTGAATTTTATGCGGTACCCCGTTTTTGACCCGAATGACCTTTCTTGACCTCTGGAGATCGAACTGCTCGTCCTATTGAATAATTGTTCTTTGCCTTACTTTTGCAAGCGACACGATCATATCCTGAAAAAATGATCAAAATCGGAGAGTATGCGAATAGGATGCTGCATGTGAATGCGAATGTCCGCTGTCCACTAATATCATGGACATGGATATTTTTCGTTTTGGAAAGTACAATGCTCTAGATGGCAAAGATTGAGGACCAGTCTGCTTTTGTTTCATCCCTATACCCATGGTGTTGCAATGCAATTTTGAAACATTTATTGTCATATTATGGTTTTAGCAACTTCAGCTTATTTTGGCATCTGACATTTTATCTACATTCACTTTTAGTAACTGAATTGTGTGGTGACACAAATTGGTATGTTATGTAGGCACACTAAGTTACATTCTTGGTTTACATATTGCAGTTCTAGCCTACCTAGTGTGTCAATACAATTTTGAACCTTTGTTGGCATGCTGCACCTTTGCATGATTGCTAAGCTTGCTAATGCATTGACTTTATGTGCATCTATGCAATATTCTTCTCACCAATGACTCAATGACTGAGAAAAATCATTGTTTACACTCCCAAAAGTAATTAGGTAGTGATCTGCATCTTCAGTGTGCTGGAATGTGCTTACATTCCAGTACTGTGCGCTGGAATGCAAGCATAGAGGTAAATGCACTAGGTAGGGCGGCATGTGATAGTTAGCAAAACTGGCCTTTGGAATCAAGAGATGGTATCCGATTGGCATATTTTTGCACCTCTGGTACCATCATCTGCCATCGTCATCATCATATCATCTCAGACTTTATGAAAGGAAATTCCTTCGTGGACCTTCGGGACCACTGAACTTTCCACGGTGACAGCCGCCGTGTTAGTCGCTGTGCGTCCTGGCTCCCAGCGGCACACGCCGCTGGGAGCCAGGACGCCGATGGAGTATGCTCCATCCGCTGGAGCCGCCTGCCCTCGCGGTCCCGGTTCTCCCGGACAGCTGCTGGGCCGGGGGGCGATTGACCACAACTCGAGAACCCCCAGATGACCGGTGAAGCGCGTATGTGAAAGGTTGAAACATGAGTGTCCAATTCCAAATTTATTGACAATACCGTTCGAATGGCGTGCATATTGCTTGTCAGGATTGGTGTGTGTGTGTGGGGGGGGTGGGGGGTGTTAGGGGTGAGCAGTGAAATTTATCCATTCACGATGTATCTTTTTGGTGGCTGTTTACAAAGTGAAAACTGCATCTAATTCTTCCTCACTCCCCCCCCCCCCGAACAAAACAGCACAAATCGAGAAGCGCATTTGATCTTTCATCACCATTGGCATTCATTTGTATTCGAAATACCGCAGTTAGTTTGTTATTTGGGCTATTAAGCCTAAATAACAAACTAACTGCGTTATTTCGGTTGCTTCGAAAGCTGGTCGTTTCGAGCTCATTTCTTAAATACCTCAAAACCGGTGCAATTCCATGCTGAAAATAGCTTACATCCCCATCCAGAAAATGAGCTGCAATTCGGAACATTTCCACGCTGCATGGAATGGGAAACATTTGCTGCCTAAGTTGTTGATATGCAACTAATTCAGGACCAATATATCTACCTATTCCCGGAGGATGTCATCAATAAGAGTATGTTGCTTTTGTTATCGTATTCCTATTATAATACTATTACATTTGAGCAGCTTTCAGTTTTCGCCACTTAACCGAGGTGGAACACGAAACTATTGTAACGAAGCCCACTCCGGAATCCTACGTCAACACTACTTCCACTTCGACACAAACTGGCATTATACCCGGTCTACTCCCACTAAACAAACTCAAACCACTGACAACACCGACACAGACAACCCAGGCTCCAACCACCCAGACCACTCCCGCGATGAGTAGCGGACCCCGCAGCCATTCGGCTGCGGGACCATCGTCCCATGTCTGCGTGTCCGGAGGTCCGAACCAACCCCGGCCAGCCGAGCCCGGCCGCGGCCGGCGCTAATGTCAACGTTGTCGAGCCGTCCGCTGGCCTGGTCCGCCCCGCCGAATCTGTCCCGGTCGGACGCCGACGGCTGAGGAGGCAAGGATGCCTGGGTGGACAACACAGAGGAGAGCCTTGCAACGTGGAATAATATCATCCCAAAGGAGTGCTGCTCTGTAGACCACTCCCGGCACTGGGGAAGCTACCTACCTGTCGTGTAGAGTGCCGCCCAACTTGCTCAGACCGCTCTCCGTCCACGGGACCAGTGGTAGTACCGGAGACTGCCGGCCAAGATATCCGCGCCGGACGTCGTGTTCAGCAGCGGTAACATCGCATGAACCGGGTCACGGACCAGCAGTGTTTCCGCGACAGGCGCCCTTCTTCCAGCATCATTCCGGCTCGCCTCACCATCGGTCAGACTCAGCATACGCTGCGTGCTGCCATCTGCACTGAGCCGGTGCACACCCTGGCGATTTGCATGCTAACGTCCAGTGATTAGTGCCGAAGATAAACTGTGTTCTTCGCACTCTGCAAGAACACAAACTAGACCTGATGTGCTTATCCGAAACGTGGCTGTCCTCCGCAGTGTCCGACAGAATCCTAGTGTTCCCAGGCTATAGACTAGTGCGTCGTGATCGTCCGGCCCAACCAAGCCGCGACCGTCCAGCTGCCGCAGCCCGAGGCGGTGACGTCGCCATCCTATGTAAGGAAAACTTAAATATGAAGACGCTGACCATATCAAGTATCGGTTCGTCCTACGAGACGCTGTGGGTCTCGTGAGTGGTGGGGGACGCCGTGCTGTCACTGTGGGCGTGATTTACCGCCCGCCATCGGAGCCCGTATCTGACGGCCTGGACGAGCTACAAGACCAGCTGCATGCCGCCGTCAGTTTCGGCAAGCCAACCTTTTGCCTGAGCGATATGAATATAAACCTTCTTCGTTCCGACTGCCCCGGTGTTCGTCGCTACGGACAGGTGCTGCAGGAGCTCGGCCTTTCTCAGCTTGTCCGGCAGCCGACCCATCTGAGGCCGACGGCAACACTACTGGACCATATTATCACCAATGTCCCGGATCTTGAGTTGGCCATTCAGCTGCCGCCCGTACCGATTGCTGACCATCAAACCAACATTGTGCGCGTGCCCTTCCGCGGGCTGCGGTGTCGCCGGGCGTCCTCCACCTATCGCCTCTGGCGCAAAATTAACTGGGACGCCTTGTGCCTTTATTTCTTGCAGGCGAACTGGAGCAGTATGTACCGGGCAGCGAGGGTGGACGCTAAGCTGAAGGAGTTTATGCACTTGTGGCAGGTGGCGATGAACGTGCATTGTCCGCTCAAGACCGTCCACCCCCGTCGGGCCTGGTGCCCGTGGATAGGTGACAGTCCGGACCTGCTGCAGCTCATGCGTGACCGCGACCAGGCTTTTCGGTTTTGGCGGAGCTATCGCACCGAATATGACTTGGTAGTTCACTGGAGGCTGCGAAACCGTGTGAAATCTGTGTTCGCAAACACCAGGCGCGACTTTGTGTGCGCGCAAATGCTGACAGACCGTGCCAATTTCTGGCGCTATATCCAGGACTTTGTGCTCCGACCGGCCGGGGGAGGAGAGGGGCCGCGAGAGGCCTGGCGGCGGCGGGGGCAGACGAATTTAATCGTCACCTTGCCGCCGTTGGCCCACGCATTGCCACTGATCTCGCGGCTGGCAGCCGCGGCGTTCCCTCATCCCTTCGCGACCACCTTGTGTGACTACCACCGGCCTCCAGCTACACCCGGTGACCCTGCCCGAACTATTTAGAGCCATACGTGACATGCCTTCGTCGAGAGCGGTTGGCATCGATGGCGTTCCACTGCACGCTCTCCGCAAATGTTTTCCGGTTCTCGGGCCTCACCTACTTCACCTCATTAATACTTATGTCGTCTCCTGCGTGTTCCCTGCATCGTGGAAAACTGCTTCTGTTGTTCCACTTCACAAATCTGGGCCTCGCGTGTCGCCAGTAACTTTCGTCCAATCTCTATTTTGCCAGTATTTTCCAAGTTATGTGGAAAAGTAGTCTGTACCCAGCTGTCCTCTTATCTAGTCACTAATCACATTCTTCCTTCCTCCTCCCAGTATGCCTACACACCATGCCATTTGACGGAGGACGCCCTGGTCGACGTTGTTGAGTGGATCACACGTCGTGTCGACACTGGTCACATCGCTTAAGTCATCTCCATCGACCTGAGCAAAACATTCGACAGCGTCGACTATGGTATCCTCCTGTGTAAGCTGCAGTGGTACGGCGTTGACCTGAGGTGGTTTCATAGCTGCCTTACTGACCGGCGGAATGTGGTGAGGGGAGGCTCTTTATCCCTTCCGCTATCCCATGATGTTCCTCAGGGATCCCTGATCGGTCCTTTGCTCTTTAGCATCTTCATGAATGACCTGCCAGCGTACCTTCCATACGGACGTTTAGTATCATATGCCGACGACACCCAGCTGCTATACTCTGCACATCCTGATGACCTACCCGTTATTAAATTCCAGCAGAACACCATCCTTGCTATTCAGTCCTACATCACATCCAACTCATTGAAGATGAACCCAACTAAAACTACCCTACTCCCTGTCGGCACGGCCCAATTCCTAAAAAACCACATCCTACCAACTCAACATTGACAGTCACGTCCTAACCCCTCGTCATTCGTGAAGATGCTGGGAGTCATCATAGACCGCACCCTATCCTGGGAGGAGCACATATCCCACGTTGTCAAAAAGTGCAACTCCATCTTGTTCTGTCTCCACAATATCAATATCTGTCTCCATCTTGTTCTGCCACCATCTTACACCCGAAGCACGCAAACTTCTAATTCAGTCCCACGTCTTTCCACACATCCTATACTGCCTCACCGTCTGGGGCGGGGCTGCCCAATGTCACTTTGATTGGTTGATTGATTGATTATTTGGGCTTAGGGGCGCCTCAACTGCTACTGGTTATGTAGCGCCCATAATTCGTCGTTTCACATTACACTAGGTGGCATGAGTCTATTTTTGGAAGGGATAGATTACGTCGAACTGAACTGTCGAGAGATATCGATATATTTGACCTGTCTGGATGATCTTCGAATTGTCACCTAAAACATCACAGTACAACTCGTGGAAATTGGAACCTAAGTGACGTCTTCGTCCTACTATGAAGTTGGGGTATGAAAACAGTATGTGTCGAACTGTCATCGGTGAGCCGCATCGGGAAGAGCGTGGCGTGGCCTCCCTTCTTAATAGGTAACCGTTCGTTGCATACGTGTGCCCTATTCGCAAGCGTGCCAGAATAACCCCTTCTCTCCTTCGTTTTCTTAGCGATGTTGTCCATGGTGCCAGAACTGGCTTGATGGACCGGAGTTTGTCTAAAATTTGGGAGTTCCAGCTTTCTTGCCACTTTCCTTGAAGGAAGACATTTACATTTGCTTAGTAATCTCTAGCTGGGAGGGGCAGAGCTCCAGTCCTACGTGACTGCGCGGCACGCTTGGCAGCAGCGTCAGCCAGCTCATTTTCCGTGATGCCGGTGTGGCTCGGTACTCAACAGAGGATAACCCTCTTGCCCGCTTTACCCAATACTATCAGACGTGCTAGGATTTCTTGAACACAATGGTTTGATGGTTAAAAAGACTGATGGGCCCGAAGGCTACTGTAACATTGTGCATGCTTTACTTGTGTTATGTGGCCCTCAGCCAACAGGAATGCGCCGATTGAGTCAGCCTACAGGTGGTGGACACCGCTATCCCGATGTTATGACTGGACCGCTAAATCCAAACGCGGTCGGCCATATTGGCCGGAGGGTGTGCCAAAATGTATGTCGCCAAACGTCGGCGGGCTATGGCGCCCCGTCATTGATGCGGCAGCCAATCACGGCGGCCCGCAGGGTTCCGCCACCACCTCCCGGCGGAGAGTGCCGGCCGGTATTGAAAAGGAGAATCGACTGAGCGGCTGCCGCGCACAGATCGTACCTGCTGTTGTAAACCGTTGTTGTAGTGTCGACAGAAGGTACCAAATTGCTGTCGACACTTGTCACCTTTCGGCCCTTGCTTGCTTTAACCACAAATATAAAGCCAAACGTATCGCCACTGGCGGATCTAGCCCACCGGTTTGGGGGGTGGGCCAACTTTCGGTTTTCGGCGTCAGCTCCTCCCCTCTCCCTCCCACAGTGGCGTACCTAGGAATTATATCAGGGGAGGGGTCGAACGGATTTGGAGGGTGCGCCTTCACCCGCTATTTTTGGTTAAAAGCACCGGATTTCGGGGCACCGTTAAAAGCACCACTATTTGGCAAAGGAGCCCATTTGAAGAAGTAAAAAAATTTGACAACATAATTTCCTGTGTAGGGGCCCCAGCCTACCTCCACCGTTTCTATGTTACCGGATTTTTGTTCTTGTTTACCAAAACGTTCACGTTCTCGTTCAACGTCTTGTACCACGTCAACGTTCATGCACGTGTACACACTGGCGGATCCGATTTTGTCAAGTCTTGCTGTAAGCAGAACTTAGAGCATGGAACCCTCGATGTGTGTTAGAATCTACTAAGCTACCATACTTGCTTCCAAACAATTATTATTATTTTTTATTTTTTTAATTGGAGATTCTTTCCTCCAGACGCTATTTTTTTACCTCGGCAAAGGTTACTGCATTTTAATTTAGTTGACTTCTGTTGGTTTCGGGGGGCCAAAAGACACTATGGCCCCCTTTCGAGCGCTTCGGGGGGGGGGGGGGGCATGGCCGGAATGGCCTCTCCCTGGATCCGCCAGTGTAAATACATACCTCCTCTTGCTATTCTTCTTGAACAAATCAGTCAATGTAGTCCGTCTCTTCATCTTAGCAACCCCAACACCAACATACGAAACATGCTGCTCAACTGGGCTCAACTAGTCACTCGCACAAAACATCCTGTTCAAATTCCGCTTTCGAAATCTGGCTCACTGGGTCCGCTTGCCCGTTACTGGCTAAACAAACTTCATGAACCTATCTGACGAAGGAATAATGAAACTGCTGATTTCGTCATCTCTTGCTGTAAGCAGAACTTCAACAGCATAGAACCCTCGATGTGTCAGAATCTACTATGCTACCATATTGTGCTTCCAAACAATTATAACAAAATACCTGTAAAATTGGAGATTATTTCACCCGGAACGCTATTTTTTAACCTCAGCAAAGGTTACTGCATTTTAATTCAGTTTACTTCTGTTGGTTTGGAGGGGGGGGGGCAAAAGACACTATGCCCCCCCCCCCCTTGAAGCGCTTGGGGGGGCATGGCCGGAATGCCCCCCCCCCCTGGATCCGCCAGTGCGTATCGCCGTGCTTTGAACGGGCGTTATCGCTACGCGAGCCTCCTAGACTTCATCACGCTGCCAACGGAACGAAACTTCACTACACTACTCAGCGAGTCTGTTAAAATAAGATGTAGGGTTTCATCTCCAACCTCAATAAAACATAGTGCTTTAATAATCGCAACAAACTCAGCAGTGTACACAGACGCGTGTGGTGGTAATGTAAAAGATCTTGTAGCTGTCCGACATACAAATGCGCAACCAGTTCCATGGGCTGTCTTGGACCCGTCAGTGTACGTTCGAGAGTAGCAGCGATACAATTATAGTAGCTCCAGTGCTTCTGCTCTGAAAAGCACTGGGACAGTATGCCCTTTCTGGGCAGTAGCGAGGGAGAAATCAATTTCGGGTGAGGCGAGTTCCCATGGTGGAGTTTGCATGCATTTCGTCCTCGCCTCACCTCTTAAGTGAGATTTGAGCCTCATGAAGTAGCGAGCGCATTCTGACGCAAAATGGTCTGTCCTTGACCTCTTTGCCCGTGGAAAATCGACAACATATGATGAGAAAAACGGATTTGTAAGTGGGATGTTCTGGAAGCTACCTTAGCTTTATTGCATACCGGAGGCCCAGCATCTCGCGTCTGCTTGCCAACGATGGCTCATGGGCCTCAGCTAAAATACTTGCAGCTGGCGACGTCCGAAATGCCCCTATGGCGATCCGCAGTGCTGTGTGGTGCACTGTGTCAAGTTTCCGCTTCACTGAGCCACTGGCACCGTCATATATGAATGATGCGTAATCGAGCTTCGAGCGGATAAGATATCGATATAACATTAAAAGAGTTGCTCTATCAGCTCCGTAGTCAGTTCGTGACCCAATGTCACCTTGGAAGAGTGCAGAAGGCCATCAATTTCGGGGCTAGGATCGTCACAGGGGCTCGCCATCGTGATCATATCTCGCCGATAGTGGCAACGCTGGGCTGGCGTAGTGTCCGTGACCTCGTCACCCATCGCGACAACATCGCCGTGTTTAGAGCCCTGAGTGATCCGCGAGCCCCTGAGGCGATCCGTTCTCTGTTCAGCCAGCAGTTGGATGTCTCCTGGCGCCCCACCCGTGCGGCGGTGGCTGGGGCGCTGGAGCCACCGCCTTTCCGCCTCAGCATGTCACGTAGAGCCTTCTCCTTGCGGGCAGCCTCGGCCTGGAACCTACTGCCGCCGGCCACTTCCGCTTCTCGGACACGGGGCGAGTTCGTCGCGATGCTTAACAACGACGTCTTTTAAATTGACTACGTGTTCGGTTTTTCCTTGTATACTTTTGTTTTACTGCTTCCTTTTTTGCTCATGCTTGTAAAATGTATCCGACTGTAATCTGACTGAAGCCAAATATTTATCCATTTTATGTAATCGGTTTGTTGAACTCACAAATACAAATACAAATACTACTCATGCAAAGGGCTGGAGGAGGGGGGGGGCATGGCGCCTCCCATGTAAGAGCACCACGAGCGGCCAGGTTCTCCATCTTAGCTACAGTCAAGGCGGTATAATATGCCGTAAAATGTGCTTCAGTGGGAGTGGGGCACTGGGAGCATGCACCCACATGAAAAAGTGGCTCATTTCCGACCGGGATAACGCACACCTCCGGGAAGGCCTAAGTCTACCCCTCCCCTCTCTCTTTGCTCAGTGGATTTCTTTAGCCCATGACGCCCCTCTGAGAGGGAAAGGTGCACTGTTGGGAGCAAAACGGCGTCCGTTCAGTACGCTGGAGTGCACCCCCCGCTCATGGCCCTCCATCGAGGACATGGCGACCCTCCGGACGAGTGTCATCTCCCCTCTATGTAAACTCCTATATCCACTACTGGTGTACTCGACTAAGATACTGAAATTACCAATCTGTAAAACCAGTAACTCAGCTCCGAATTCACCAACAGCAAATAATTAATTTTAGGAAAATTATTCCACTTCAATTCCTTGCTATTCACGAACCCAATGAATTGACGCGGCTAATGTGGTGAGCAATTCATGTCATACCCGCATGTGTCGCCGCTCTGGCGGCTGCTTCTGGAAGCATTCGTGAGGTGTCTCCCATTGTCTACCACTTAGGTGATAACCTGGTCTTCTAGACGTGTGGTTATAGTTTTATATTTTTCTTGAGCATCACATCAACTGGAAATTTATTAAGTTATTTTCATATATATTTATTCATCAACAGATGAAATGGCCTCAATTTAGCACACGAACGTAATTGAGGACGGGGTTGATTAACACGCGCGTCGGAGGGCCACTCATGTTACGCGCATAGGAGGAAGGGGGAGGACTCGGCCCCTTGCCTTAAGATTTCGGAAACTACTGAGGCTATAAGCGCAAAATTTGGAGAGTAGACTGCGGATGTAGTCAACTCACTTCAATACAAATTGCATGACCCCACCCTAGGCCTTTAAGGTCAAATGAAGTCGTGATCGGCTCCCTCACCGCACCGATGAAGCCTTCGTGACCTTGAACGTTCGCCGGCCGCCGCCCAATCGGTCGATTTGGCACCCCACGTCCTATATTTACTAACGGATTTCGATTTTTGTTGCATAGGATGCGCTTATCGATATGTAACAAGGTCGCAAGAATGCATTACAATATCGTCCCCCCGTTCATGAGATAACGCCAAAAAATGACAGGTGGGCGGACTCCGCCCCCCCATCCGGTGCACGTGTTAAGCAGCCACATTTTATACATATAGCAATCCTGTAGCACTTTGCCCTCCCATTCAATAATTTTCATAAAACAACACCTATGCTACCACTTATTCCTTTTTGAATGCTTGGAACTGATAGCAAGGCCTCTTCCGACATGCCAGATCGGAGGCAATCACCCTCAACCAGCGACCATTCCTCATTGCTTTGGCATTACTGGGGGGGGGGAGGATTTGTCTGGGATGCTGGCACTGCGTCGTCAATAGGAGACCCTCCCCCACTCCAGTCAAAATACCTTAAAATAGACCCATACCAAGGGCGTCCCCCACCCCTGGAGCCAGGATGATCTCAAGGAAAGAGCAGGCTAATATTGAGGGGGTAGCATTGACACCAGGAATTCCTTCAGAGAGAAAAATGAGAGAGCCACCTCATAAGGGTAAGAGGGGAGTGGGGGGCATATTCCTCCATATTTACGTGCTACTGGGGCTGGGAACAGGGGTGCAGCTTTATATTTGGAGAGGGCACAAGCTCCGCCCCCAAAAACTGGCGTCAACCCTCCCAATCCACTGTCGCAGGCGACTTCGGCTCCCCACGGCGGCACCAGTCTGATTCATGGCGGTGGTATAAAACAGGATTGAACAGGATAAAACAGGATTCAGGAAACAACCGGCCCGGGTCCTCCCATTACCCACATGCACTGCGCCCTCCAAACCATTCTGGGGAAGCTCAGCCCCCGGCTTGAGACATGTCTTCCTTTTTTCAGAATGATTGCTTCCTTCATGGCATTTCGATTTTATGACAACTTGAGATGCGTCACTAGCGTTGGGATGAGAATTTCCAAAGAGATGCATCAGCATCACCAAAAGTATAAAGTTCTGCCGGTGCATACTTCACATCAGTTTCCGAGCATGGTCGCAGTTGGCAAATATCATTGGTGCAGTAAGTAAATAGTATTGCGCATAACACCAGTAACTGACTGTATTCAAACATAACGAAATACATAGTACCTAAGAACGTCAGCCATCCTGGGATCCATTGGAATCTGGTGGATGATAACGTGGATCACACAAGTACAGTATATAGTCGTACATGGAGTACTGAAGGTGGGTATGTCCTCGTATGCGGTAGGGTGGCAGCACACCATTCATATACAGGTTAGGAGAAAACACGCCAATGCATTCAATCAATCGCATCATAAGAGAATACGCAGAATTCACTACAGCGCTACATATCACAATTGTTTGCTAGGGAAACCCGGTTCGTCAACCCATCGTCATCTTCAAGGACATGGTTAGTCCCACCAATCCACTTGAACATAATGTAATACTATAGAGTTGATTGCACAACTCACAAAACCTGATAAGAAAACCACCGCTCAAATATATACGACATGAAGACTGAGAAACGCAGCGGTAGGAAACGCACTTCCCAATCAGAGCTCGTAGTTCTTGCGCACGATCTTCTCGGTGAGATCGCATTCGCCGACGCCGACGAAGTCGAACATGACGATGTTGAGTCCGCGACGGACGCTCTGTTCGTGCAGCCAAGCATCCGCCCGGCAGTTGCAGTCTGTCGCCAGACGACGTAGCGAGCTGGCTGCGCGCACTAACAGGTGGCGTCGCTGCGGCGTGAACACGCACTGGTGCACGTGCAGCCGGCCGGCGGGCAGGCGCGCGGCGCGTTCGATATGCCGGTCCAGCATCGGAAACAGCCGGCTCGCCTTTTGCGTGTCGGGCCATGGCGACCAGAGCGCCGTCTCGTCCCAGACCAGAGCATCCTCGGCGAACGCGCCGCCGCCGCGGTAGACGGCCAGCACGCTGCGGCCGGCGGCGGCGCACGCGGCCAGCGGCGGCGGCGCCGGGCCGCGCGGCACCAGCGCGTCGCCGAACGTGTCGCGGAGCAGCGCGGCCAGGTCGGCGAACGCGGCCGCATCCAGGCCGTACACGTGCTGCAGGTCGAGCACCACCAGCTCGCCGCGCTGCCGCTCGACGAAGCGCCGCACGTCGGCCAGCAGCGGCGCCAGCGGCGGTCCGTGCACGCCGTGCACCACGTGCAGCTGGCGGGCGTGCAGCGCGGCACGCACGTCCAGGTAGCGCACGCCGGCCACCAGCTGCTGGTGCACGTCCAGCTGCTGGGTGACGGCCCAGCGGGTGACCAGTGGCCGTGCCAGCCGCGGTGCGCACGTGCACAGAGCTGCCAGTGGGCCGGTCAGATCTGGCGCTGGCGCTGGCGGACAGTCGGCCGCGTGCAGGCTATAGCTGAGGCTGTTGTGCGAGCCGGGGATGGCGAGTCGACGCAGAGGGCCGCCGCGAGCCTCGGCTGGCAGCCGGGACATCCACGAGTCAAGTGGCCCAACCACACCTGGGGAGAAGCCACCTCACATTTATCTGGTAGCAGATCTCTAATTTCCCGCTGGTAAGGGCTAAGTTTCGATTCTGCAATTGTCAGTGAGTGGGAAGGAGACAAACTTCTTCCCCCCCCCCATGAAAGTCTCCAGACCAATGAGTGCACCAGGAGTTTGAGACAGGAGTAGCATTATAAAAATAGGCAAGGCTTTTCCTGGGTTTTTGACATCCAGAACAGTATCCTCACCAGAAAATTATCCTCTTGTTTTTACAATTTGGAGGCTGAATGGTGCTGTTTGACAATGAACTGCTCCATGATAAGGTGCTCAAGAATTACCAGAAAATGCAAACTGAAATTATGATGTAACATGTTTGAAAACAAAATATCCTCTGTATTTGAACACACCAAAATTTTCCTCTCCACATCCAGGATTACAAAGTACAAATCCAACTCTGGGTGGGATGCAGAGAACAGAGTTGGACAAAATAGACTGTTCATGGATTTTTGGCATCCAGGGCCTTATCCTCTCTCAAAACATTATCCTCTCATTTTTCTCATCTGAAAGTTGGATGTTGACAATGAACTGCTCTGTAATGAAGTACTCAAGATTCACTGGAAAGTGGAAACTGAAATTATGATCCAACAGGTTAGAATACAAATATTATCTGTGCATTTGATTATCACAAAATTGTCCCCTTCACATCCACGATTACACAGCAGAAATTGAACCCTGGCAGAGAACAAACATGAAATTAGAAATATCACAAAACAGTAGCACATCAATGCACTCCATCACAACCTGGGCCAGTTACACTCCCTCCAGGTGCTCACTTTTCTGAAAAGTGCTTGGTATAACAATTTTAAGAAGTTGCAAGGAAATACTTCAGTAGAACACATATCAACAGGTGATTTATAGCCAAATATATAACAAAAAGTACACTTTTAATCCTGCACCAACATCCATCAAATGGATGACCAGAAAGAGGAATTTGTCATACTGCAATGTATGGAAATACCCCTATTTGTGATCTATTATAAAGAGATGGTTGCATGCATACATGATGCCAATAGTGGTACTGTCCCAATTATCCCCAACTCAGTTTCCACCTCTGTCACTCATACACATCAATTGACATGTTCAATGCCACTGCATACAACAAATTACCAAGCCAAAACAACAATGCATGAAGGTGTTTTCTGAAGTATATTACCAACATAGCTGCACATTTCATATATACACAACAACCAGCACAAACAATGCACTCATTTTTCCCCTTTACAAAGGCACACATGGCACACAAAAGCTATGCAGCACAAGCACTCCTGGGGGAATTTGGCCTCAGTTGCCAATACATTATAGTGGCCTGTTGGGTAGTTAGTTAGTTATTTGGGTTTTAGGGCGCATCAACTGCATTGGTTATACAGCGCCCATTGTAGGGGTAGATAATGATGTTACATGAAGACAGTGGCTACAGTGCTGGACAGTACACAATTTAGGGGGCGGGGGGATTTAGTGCAAGTTGACAGTCAGAATCAAATAATTTATTACTCTTACCCAGGATGCAGAATACAGAACATGGTGTGCAATAAAGGTTCATCAGAACCAATTCAGCTTCAGCCATCAGAGCTTAACCCATGATATTAGATGATCCAAAACCTGCAGATGTTGGGTGACTCAAAACATTCTGGTTCCAATTGTTACATAGTTGTGCTACTATGCTAGTATCAGCATCAAAGAACTTGGACAGTGTCAGCCAGAATGTTGATTTCATCAGAAATCATCTAGAAACCCATGAGGAACTACTTTTACCGACAAATTAATTATCAATATATCAGTGAGAACTCCATCAGTGAGATCAGTGAGCACTCTACCCTGACCCAATAACATTTTAGCACAAATGCTGAATATGAGGAGATCACATGTGCAAAAACTCCCATAATATTGTTCAGATGTTTTATTTACAAAAAATTGGAGTAGGAAAATATATCCCTCTATTCTAACCATGCAAGACCACACATACCTACATTGAGATACCATGGCCCACTATGTAGGCAATTACTTAATTACCTACCTACATGAACTGGCATTATTGTGCTTTATGGTGTAACAATGGGAGACAACACGCAAAAGCTTCCAGATGCAGCCGCCAGAGCTGCGACACATGCGAGTAGGACGTGAATTGCCCGCTGCATTAGCCAAGATTCCTTTACTTTACATTAGCCGCGTCCATGCCTTTCGCTTGTGAAGAGCGGGAAATTGGAGTGGAAGAAGTTTCCAAAGATGAATTACTTGGTGTTGGTGAGTTCGGAGCTGAGTTCCAGGTTTTGCATATGGGTAACTTCTGTGTATGGGTAGAACCAGTGGCCTACTGAAGGAAGGGCAGAGGACAGTGCCTTTTGTCGCACAATCCCTGAGAGGCTGTTGGGGCCCCAAGAATATCGCCGGGGTTCGAAAAAATTGCGCCGGATTGCGTAAAAATCCTGCTGGGCCCCCAAGGATCGCACCAAAGCCCATTAAAAAAATCACATTGGGGGTCCAGTAAGTTGTGCAGACCCTGAAAATGACTGGGCCACAAAATTGCAACGAGGACCCTGAAAGTTACATTGTGGCCTCAAAAATCGCTTCATGGCTCCCAAAATGACACTGGGGTTGCCAAAATTGGGAACGGGCTCCTGAAAATATCATTGGGGCCCCAAAGTTACGCCGGGCCCCAATAATATCACGCTTGGGGCCAAGAAGTTCTGCGGTGGTCATCAAGAATGATACTGGTAACTGGGGATCCAAAAAGACAGGTTGAGCCCCTAAAAATCACAGGGGACCCCAAAAGGTCGAGCCGGGGACCATGAAAATCGCACTGAGCCCCCACAAAGTCGCACCAGGTCACCTGAAAATCACGATGGGATCCTCAAAAGTTCGCTCTGGGACCCATGAAAATCACTCTGGGGCCCCAAAAACTCATGCGGTGGGCCTTGAAAATCATGATGGTAGCCCCAAAGAGACGGACCGGGCCCCTGAAAATCACGCTAGGGGCTTAAAAGGTTGAGGCATGCCCATGTGCCATGCCCTCGCCCTTTGCATGATGGGTGCACGTGACACCATTGGCTCCTGGATTCGCCACTAATGAGACCTGTATATTGTGTGATGTGATCTGAATGTGTATCTAATGTCCTCAGTGGTTGGTGTGATGTTTCATACATCATGCACAATATCATTAACTGGTTGATCTCTTATTCCATTCCATCATGTATGCAGCATATATTTTTGGCTTACCATCTGCCTTGTTTTTGTCATGAGTTAATGCAAATGTGGAAAAGGAATATTGAGTGTCTGGAAGTAAGGCATAACAATTTACAAAATTGTTCCTGCCTGTGTGTAATTTCCCAACCACATTATCAAATTTTATATTTCAAACAACCATCACCGTGCATGTAGTGTGGGTTTTCCAGACTTAGCTTCGGCCGGGGATCTCAACATTGCGCACACGGACAGGTCAGAGGCGGATCAAGAAATGTCCATGGCAACACTTGTATGGGGGTGATATTTCCTTGAAGGGCCGCCACTGTGAAAGTCCCTGGAGGTGCGCATTTTCCTGAATGTATGTTGAGAGGAGGGATGTGTGTACTCGACCATATTGAAAAGGGCACTGTTTACCCCCAAGAGGGTGCATTTCCCCTCAGAGCAGCATCTTCGGCTGAAAATTGAGCGAGGGGGTCTTTGAACTTTAGTATTCCCATACTTTGGTCAGATGGGCACCATCTTTCCATGGCGGGCATACCCCCGGTGCTCTCATGTATCCACCCCTGGGGTAGATGAACTTTTAAGGTATACACAACAATGCCCCTGGTAGCTGCCAAGCATAGGTGTAGGTTTCTGAAAATTATTAGGGCACAATACAGGAAGGCAATAGCCAGGCCCAAATGGATTGGGGGATACCACATTAAGGCCCAATATTAGAAGTTGAAATTATTCGAAGGGCACATCCAACACAGGGAGGGGGCATGTGCCTTCACAGGCACTGCTCCAACTGTAAGGCATTCAAACATAGCACGTGATAAAGATTGTCAGCATTCGGTAAGCAAACATTAGCATATTTCATGTCTGTCTAGAAATACTCATCATGCCACATCTCAGCAACACAATTATACTTTTTGAAATGTGCCACACATGGATACCTACATGGGAGTGCTTAGATCTTTTGAAGGAGGTTTCTCTTTCATTTTTCATAATCCATACCTTTTCTCGGATTTCTCGACCGTGAACTTATCCCCACCTGCTCTGCAGGATGTAGGAACATAGCAAACACCCATCCCATGAAATAGTTACTGGCATATTACGTGCAAACTGTTAAAAACATCAACATCAGCATCAACAACCCCTGAACACACACTCCAGGCATTAGCAGGCTGCAGCTTGCTGCCTTTTGTCACTCTTGCCTGGACTGCCATCTGGTGGCAGAAACTGTGAAATGTCTCCCATTGACACATATTTACACAGATTTGCCTCCATAAAGCAAACAAATGGGTTAGGTTAGGTTTGGTTAGGTTAGCTTAGGTTTTGAGTTGTATTTTGTAAAAAAAAAAAAATGTATTCCAAATAATTATTTTTTTAAAACTATAAAAACATTTCATTAAAAAATGGAAAATAATTTTTTTTTCTCTCCAAAAGCAGCTGATGGTAGGTTTGGGGGTATTTCTGTCTGAAAGGGTGTTTTTGGAATTTTCGGATTCTTGTTCCGGAATATTATGTTTATTAACGTGATTCGGAAGATGCGATCATTCGTTTTCTCCGTAAATGCTTACGTCTCGGTTAATCTTAGCGATAATATCTATAATGCGCCATATATGCCACACCGCTGTTGTTTGTTGCATAATTTATCCATCCCCCACCTGGCACTTATCAGACGTGATTAAAGGGACATTGAACACTTCACGCAGTTGATTCAACACTTTTTCACGTAAAAAATGCTTAATTTCCGCCTCTTTGCCATAGATGGCACCACCACTATTTCACCGCAACGCCGAAAAAACTAAGTAGAGCACGGCTTGCGGCCGTGATGTACGGATGACGTCACGATAAATATTACGCTTGTTTTTCAATTATAATATATGAGTTTATATTAGTTTAGATAAGAGTAGATTGTATTACGTTAGGTTAGGTTTTCCTATTTAATTATTAATTATCATACTGCTTGTTGGAAGTCGTGAGGAAAGACGACGAGACCGAGCAGAAGCCGACTCTTTTAAATATCACTTTGCGGTCCGTCACGATAAACATTACGCTTGTGTTTTTAAATTAAAATATGAGTTTATATTAGTTTAGATAAGAGTAGATTGTATTATGTTAGGTTAGGTTAGGTTAGATTTTCCTATTTAATTGTGAATTATCATACTATTTGTTGGCAGTCATGAGGATAGACGAGACCGGGGTCACAGGGGTCACTTTGAGGTCAACAGTTCGAAAATGGCTTCGGTGTGTGTAGGTTGTGATCCAGTGCCATATGATATAATCAAACTTTGCTATAAGGACAACCAAGCGAGCTTAGACTTCCTTAGACGCCACGGAGTTCTTCCTGCCGGAGTTGTCTGCTCTAAGTGTTCCAAGGCCTGCAGGTTGCAGGAGAGTAGGCATCGGTGGGAGTGCACCGAGACGCTTCGTGTCGCCAGAAGGAAGGAGAAGAAGAGGTGTGGGTTCGTCAGAAGCGACTACAAAGGAACTTTTCTCGACGGAACCCGCCTGGAACCGTGGAAAGTTGTGTTTTATTAATCTGTGGTTAGATAAAGCCGGGACCATCTCATTAAGGTATGTGAACGTTTGTAGCGTAAGCCAATCGAAGCCTCAGTCCCATGCCAATGATGTCATCATACCGTACCGACGTGACTATGACGTCATCGTTCAAATTGAAAAGTAAGCATTTACTGAGAAAACGAGTGATCGCATCTTCCGAATCACGTTCATAAACAGTGTAGGATTTCCATATTTTGTTCTTGGTAGTGGAGTACAAAATGTTTAACTGGAGTACAAAATGTTGAGCTGGAATACACAAAATAGCAATGCACTTGCCGACAATTAACCTTGTTTTAATGGGGCTGAAAACCAATGTTAGCATTGTTGTATACATCTTGGAAAACATGCATTTCCAAAATTTTGCTGCAGTAAAAAAAAGAGGAGTTACCCAACACCACGGCCAACCCCTACTTCTCTCATCAATGGTCTCTATTGTGCGCCACTTCCTGCCACACTCGCCAGCAGAGTGGGAAACTTACTTTCCGGGTTGGGAGTCGGAGTGCATACCGATTTCTTCCGGAGTACATTTTCATGGCCATTATTTTTTTTATGCATGGAATCTGTTTACCAGTAACCGACCAGAAAAACCTAAATCAGTACCTACATAATATGCATAAGTAATATCATTCTCATTTTTGGTCAAATCAAATGCCAAAACATACAAACAAAGAAGTGAACAATGGATGGCACCGCCCGGCAGTGACCCGTAATAATCAGCACTGTTTCGTTTCTTATAACTCACACGAGAAATGCGTTTTCCTTTCACTGTTGGTCTCAGTACAAGGCTAGCCATATGAAAAACAAACAAAAATACTTCACACTTCACCCTCAGCTCAGAGCGCATACCTACCTACGCAGCCAATTTCCCACGTAATACGAACGCAACTCCGCTACCGCACACGCCACAGTTGGATGTGATCAAAGCAAAGGATCAGTCAAGGTCTTGTGTTTACTGTTAACACGCGCCCTGGAGGGCCTCTGAGAATTACGCGCACTGGAGGGGGGGGGGGCGGATTCCGCCCCCCCCTAAGATCTCGGCTCCTAGTAAAGCTGGAGGAACGAAATTCGCAGGGTGGATGGGCACGGTAGTGAACTCTATTGTGTGCAATTTTCGTGACCTTAGGTCAATATCTTCAAGGTCAAATGAGGTCAGATTGGCAAAATTTTCCGGTTTTGCGTGGCTTGGCTTGTCATCGTTATGGATCGCTGTGATTGTGTTTAAATGCTCAAAAATGGGCATCAATGATGTTTTGGACATTACTAATGATGCAATGCAGATGCTAAACCCAAAATTTGACCTCAGGTCACCTATATAGCACCACTTTATCAGGTCAGTTACCTGTTCCAGTTACCGGAACCGGCCGCCCGCCCGACTGCTCCATCGGGCAGCTCGGATCAATCGGCTTCGTGAAGAAGGGAGTAAAGTACATGAATAAAGTATGGAAACGCAATGACAAACAGTACAAATGACAACCAGTAGTGCATTTATGGCAACATTCCAGTTGATCAAGTTTGGTTCCATTAACCTGTCATGAACTTGATCTGACTTGACCTTGGTGACCTAACGTGACCTTGAAACTATACAGCATATCAATATGCATCAAACAAGTTGCTAGTGTTTCCTAAAACACTTCCCTTTTGTCAGTATACTGGAAGCGCATCAGCGCCAATTTTTTTGGTCTGGCGCTATAACATTTTTTTACTTTAGCGGCCCCTAACTTGAAAAATTTTCCGCCGATTTCCATTTTTCTTGCTTTAAACGACGCGCCGTTCATTTCTAAGCAGGTACACCGAAAATCGCGTATATCGACCGGTAAAATCTGCAGTTATTTGCGAAAAACCGGAGGGGTGGGCGGATTTCGCCCCCCCCTCCAGTGCGCGTGTTAACTTGTGTGGACACTGTTAACCATGTGTTCAAAGTTGCTAATGGTTATGACGCCATATACAAAATACCTTGCATTGATTGGTTGACAGACAGATTTCAGAACAGAAAACGCTAACGCAGCCAATTCTGATCAGTGGCCTCCGGGACTCCGGAGACGTCTCTTAAAACTGTCAGTTTCCCACTATAGGGTGGCAGGAACACAGGTATTCCGAGACGCGGCTCCAGAGCCAGAGAACAGTGTTCTCAGTGTGCATGCGCATCATCTTGCAAGTTGCTGTTGGCGTGTTGTCTGCAATTCTGGTGGTTGAGATTGATGGAGTGTGTGAAGCTGTGGTCCGGCTGCTGACTGCTATAAAAAGTGATTAGTTTGAGTGGTGACCGTAAGTGGAATAACCAGCGTTTTTTGGGTGTAGTTCTGTATTTGTTTTTATTGATATCTTTGTTCGCACATTTGTGTCGGAGTACATGTGAAGCCCATCCTATCCAGTATGAACCCGGAGTGCAAAAATGTTTTCAGAGATAAAATCTCTTAAGAAGTGCCTTAATTCCCACCCTGCTCGCCAGTGTGATCCAAACTTATGGAAATCCGAGTTCTCATCTCATGATGACAATCGACATAGAGTGAAACCGAATGGGCACACTTAGCTATCACTGCCAGTACACATCTGGGTACTCACACCACAAACCTAAAAAATAATCAAACCACAAACACTCACCAACTCCAACAGCCCATCCTTCCCAACAGTTATGTCAAACAAATAGCATGTGCTGGAAAATAGAGCCGGGTAAGATTCGCTTACCCCAGCGATAGAACTACGGCGGATCACTGGGCCGGCAACAGATGGGTCGGAGTAAGATTGGAACGGGTATTACGGACCCTTCACTGACACTGATGAACTCCAAATGCAGGTATATTTCAAGGTGCATAATTTATCTTCGCACAGATTTCCAAAATATTATTGGACAGTCATTTATAAGTTCACAAATGGCATTGGTTTCTTGGTGTCATCACCTCGGAGAACTTCCTTGCTCCGGAGCCACTTTGAGGAAATATAAAGTGATTTTTTTGCATTGAACAGGCTCATTGTGTCTAAAAAGTTGTCTCTTTAACAAAATGACCTTTGATTGCACATTCAAAGCATCTTAATTGCCAAACGAGGCCTGAAGTATTTACTCCGGCGATACCAAGTACCACCAGTTTTGCCAACTAAGGATATTTTGTACCTGATTTGGTACTTCTTGTCCATCACTCAGAATAATAAACATTGAATAAATATTGATTAATATAAATGCATAATATATAACAATAAATATTGGTAAATATTGAATAAATATTGAATTAAATATCGACTATATCGACACAAATATAGGATATTCTCACATGAAGTCACATGTCGCAATTTGTAACCGGACAGCGGAGACATTTTTAGCGCAACACCGACTAACATGTTGCTTGGTATGGTATGCTCTACGTGTTTCAAAGTTGTGTTATGGTCGACAGAGATTGTTGGTGAGTGGGCACATACCGACTGCTGAAACTGCTAGTTGTTTCAGGTATGGACTTGAAAGAGTGGTACCACGGAGTGGTAGAACTCAACCAAACAATGTTGTTCTTCCTTTTCCCTTCTGGAGTACAAAATATTTCATTTAGTCTAGTCACAATCCTGGAGTACAAAATATATTGGTATGCATGACGCCAACAAACGCCAGTTTTTCCAACACTGTTCATAAACATAGTATTCCCAAAAAAAAATCCCAAAATTCTTAAAACAACGTTTAAGAAAAATTTACCGGTGGTTGGGTTAGGTTTTTTAATGGTGAAAATTTTCAGAAAATAAATTGCTTTAACTCCAATGATATTTTTGGGAATTTGATATTCCCCAAAGGGAGGTCAAGGTTAGGCTAGGTTAGGTTAGGCTGCATTAAAAACCCATTTCTGTTTATGCTGTTACCTACCTAACTCAAAGCCCCTTTTTTGGTGCTATTTTGCTCACAACCTTAAGAGCAAACATTTGCGCAGAAAATGAGTGGTCCCATCATCTTAGTCACATTCATACACATTGCATTGGAATGATACATTCAAAGAATTCATAAAACACCTTAAAGCACAAATTCGCCCATCAACTCACCGAAATCATGTTCATGTGCAGCCTTCCTGACCTCACAGATATTGGCTTCCATTGAAAAGCACTGCATAGGTAGATCCTGAACCTTGATAAGAGGCTTTGCAGTACTCCACAACATTCATTATGCATGTTAACCACACCCCAGCTCAATTTTGGGTATAATTGGAGATCAAGGTAAATTTTGATACTTAATTTTTATTTTGAATACACGGTATTTTAGCGTAAAAATGACGATGCGACCACTCATTTTCTCAGCAAATGATTACTTTTCAGTTGGCAGAGATAAACGATCAAAATCTTTACTCTACAAATATAGCACGTCGCGTATAATTATCCGTACGTGGTGTATCACAGACGTGAAAAAGAAGGAGTTCAACACTTTATGCACTCGATTTAGACCAAGACCGGAAATTCCTTGCGATGCTCAAGGCCATATTGTCAGGTATGGTCACTAGACGATTTGACCGCTTCGGACTAATTGCTCGTGACGTCACAAGTTCGATGTAGCCCGATTCCTATGCTGTACGATTTCAGAAAAACCATATATGGAATTATATTGCGCCAATTCACATAATTCTGGCACCGAAAGAAGGTTCGCTTCGCTTTCTTTCACCAATCTATCTACCACTTTTGCTCTAGCAATCCAAACTATCGTGGTATATAGCGTCAAAGTTTTCTTGTACACCGCATCCCAAACTTCGGGGGCGGCCGCGCCCGGCCGTGTGGCGCAATGGTATGAACTCGAACTCGAGATCCAGAGGTGGCGGGTTCGAATCTCTCCAAGGGCCTTACTTTTTCAACCGCACTATTTTACATTTATTAGGTAGGAACCTTACTGCATGCCGTCACACATATTGAACAGGCTAACTGCAACCTTAATCCTTGGCAACGCGGTACATAGTTAATCGTCGCTTTACCGAGGCTTATTTACTGACGCACCCGAGCAGAAATTGGGCATATTCCAGCCTCAGGCCATCCCAAATTAAAGGTCTGTTCCAAATAGCTCATCTGAGATGCGATGAGTCTCGCTACGTTCTGGCATGAACCCCAATTATACTTCTGGTCGCAATGAAACGACCCGATGAGTTTCCAGGAAGTTAGAGGCAGATGAACCCATTGCAACATGACGTAAGAACGACTATAGGCAATGTTTATGCCAGTACCAAATCCAGGGGGCACTTCTCTGTAATCGTTAAGGGCTGTACTGTCCAACACATCTTCAGGTTTAGTATGTATATTCACTAAGAGGGGAAGTGTGTTTAGTTAGAATATTTACTAAATTTCTTGAAGTTTAGTAGGTATTGCTACTAAAGTTGCCTATATAATGTCGCATATATTTAATGACGTCATGGCCGACAAATTTGCTTCGAAGGGTTCTGGTTTTCCGGTTAGGTTAGGATAGGTTAGGTTAGATTATATTATGCTATGATACATTTTATATATTATGCTACATTCCAAATTTTAACAGGGCAGACTTTGACTGCTTGAGAGAGACTTTAAGTGCCATAAAATGGGAAGAAGAATTCTTGATTTAAATGCCTGTGAAATGTGCGAAAAGTTCAAATCTTACTTGAGGGAAATTCAGATTAGACATGTCCCCCAAAAGCAAAGGCGCAAAAGAAGGGTAAGAAAGCCAGCATGGCTTACACCAGATTTGATGAAAGCAATTAAGGCTAAGAAAAATGCATTTAGAGTATTTAAGGAAACTTCAAATACCGTAAATCTAAGGTCGTATCAAAAAGCTAAAGATGCTGTGAAGCAGAAAACCAGAGCAGCAAAGCGAGCAAAAGAATTGGATTTGGCTAGGAACTGTAATGGGGACAGTAAAAAGTTTTTTAGTTTCTACAAGCTAGGTAAAGTTTCAAGCACAATTGGTCCACTAGAAATAAATGGGACTATACTGAGTGGGGATGGTGAGATGGTTGAGGAACTGAGCAAGCAGTTTAAATCAGTGTTTACAGTGGAGGATGTGACTAATCTGCCAACCGTGAGCCACAGTTCAGTGACAGGTGATTAGATACACGATGTTGATTTAATTGATAGTGATGTTGTTCATGTTGATAGTGATAGTGATGTTGATTGATTCAAGATACTCAACATAGGTTTAGAAAAGGGCGATCGTGTCTCACAAATCTCTTGGACTTTTTTAATTTTGCTACAGAACAATTTGATCCGGAAATCACGTTGATGTAGCATATCTTGACTATAGTAAGGCCTTTGACAAGGTACCCCACAAACGGTTAATGATGCAGCTTCAGGTCCATGGTATGGCAGGTATCATCCTAAAATGGATAGAGTTGTGGCTTTCAGATAGACAGCAGAGAGTGATGCTAAATGGTACAAAGTCATCATGGCAAAATGTTCTTAGTGGACTCCCCCAGGGGTCGGTACTGGGGCAACTATTATTTATTATATATGTGAATAGCATTGAATGTGGCCTAAGCAGTAAGGTTTTGAAATTTGCGGATGATTTGAAGATCTTAGGGCAATAACAGGGCACAATGAGCAGGTTTTGCTGCAGAAAGACTTAGACGAGCTTGTGAAGTGGTCCGAAAAATGGCAAATGAAGTTTAATTTTGAAAAATGCAAAGTCATGCATGTAGATAGGCAGCATATGAAGGCTCCATACTTGATGGGTGGCCAAGTACTATCTGTGACTCAACAGGAGAAGGACTTAGGTGTTATTTTGAACACACAATTGGGGGCATCAGAACAGACCAAAGAAGCCAGGAAGAAGGCGATAAGAATGCTTGGGGCAATACAGAGGAATGTGTCATACAGAAGTGAGGAGGTCATCAGGAAGCTTTACTGTGCATATGTCAGGCCACATTTGGAATACTGTGTCCAAGCTTGGTCCCCTAGTTATGAGAAAGATTGTTGGCTTTTAGAGAGAGTACAAAAGAGGGCAACAAAAACGGTTAATGGTATAGGCAACCTGGCATATGAGAAAAGATTGAAGAAATTGAATATGTTTTCACTTAGATATAGAAGGCTGAGAGGAGATCTCATCGAGGTTTTTAAATTTGTTCATAGTCAGGAACAGGGATATCTCAGATAAATGTTTGAATTTAACAGAAATGATGCAATTAGAGGTCATCAATTCAAAATTAAAGTTAATCACAGCAGGACAAGGTTAAGACAGTCTTTCTTCACCAACAGGGTAGTAGAAAACTGGAACCAGCAGCCAGGAACCATTATCAGTAGCAACACACTGAACATCTTTAAAAACGGCATATACAATCATTATTAGAATAGGGGGCTTGTTTTTCTGTATTCCAGGGAGGGTTGATCGACAGGGAGGAGTTGGGAGTTGGGAGGAGTTTGTAATTGCTGAGTGTGTTATGCAATAGCAAGTGAGTCTCTTATTAAGTCTAAACGCTTTATAACTTTATATAGGGTGTACCTAGCAGTGGATTCAGCACCTTCCTTCGGGATGTGATAGTGATGAGATTTTCTATGGTAGCACAATGGGTATGATGGGAGGAGCTTATAATTGTTGAGGGTTTTATGCAATAGCAAGTGAATGGTGCTAGATAGGCTGGGATATATAGCTTCCTAGGAACTTAGGATAAGGGATTGATTGGGGTGAGAGTATGTACATTTCTAGTACCTTTTCTAGATAGGCTTAACCCAGATGGGCCACTGTGGCTCTTATTAAGCCTTAATACTTTATGACTTTATGACATTATCTTAGTCTAGGTTAGGTTAGATTAGGTTACTTTTGCCTATGACGCCATCAATTGTATCGACCGCCATTGACTTAGGCCGCGTTCTTTGTCACGTTCCGGCCAGGAATTCCGCTGACTCTGACGTCATCTGTCGTTCTTTGTCCATTCCGCACGAATTCCGCGGTCCGATTTCGTGGATTCCCCGGGGAACGCGCGGACTGAAAAAAGCGGGGGCATTCATAATGTCCACAGGTCACAGTGTCCACAGCTCAGTGTCCACAAATTCATAATGTCCACAGCTCATAGTGTCCACAGATCACAATATCCACATGTTCATAACTTCCACAGCTCACAATGTCCACAGTTCATAATGTCCACAGGTCATTATGTCCACAGGTCACAATGTCCACAGTTCAGTGTCCACAGCTCGCAAGTACCACAAGCTCATAACGCCCACAAGTTCATAATGTCCACGAGTTCAAAATATCAACGAGTTCATAATGTCTACAGGTCATACTGTCCACAGCTCATAATGTCCACGAGCTCGAGCTCATAATGTCCACACGTTCATTATTTTCTCAGTTCATAACGTCCACAGCTCAAAATGTCCACAGCTCATATTGTCCACAGCTTATAATGTCCACAGCTCACAACTTCTACAGCTCGTAATGTCCACAGCTCGTAATGTCCACAGGTCACAATGCCCACAAGTTCATAATGTCCACAGTTCATAACGTCCACAGGTCACAATGTCCACACCGTCTCCGCGAAAATATGATCGTTAAATCATCCTCGACCTTATCGCATTTGGCGGCGCGGCAAACCGGCAGACGTAGAAACCTCTGGTTCACCTCTTGCTAACAGATGGCAGGTCGATCAATTCGCGCGAGATGCTTCCTATAGACTATCCTGGGCTGTAGTGTGCACGCGCGCCGTCATCGTCACACGGGCTGCACGGGTTTCGGTTCGTGAAAAAGACTCCGATTCACACTGTCCCCACACCACTGCCCGACGACATTTCGGGGAGAAATTTGCATGCGCAGATAGCCCCAAGCTTTGTGATGCCCACGGTTCCTTCGGATTTTCGCCAACGCAAATAATTTGGTAGCAATCGTCGATGCCCGCAACCCTTAACTGACGACATTTTTCGCCGGCAATTTGCACTTCAAGCTGGGAGCCGGCCTGACCACCCGTTCCCACGAATTTCGCCAGCCGTCGATAAAACGATGGGGTGCGCGCGCTTTCTCGGCGGTGACACCTCCGCGGGACAGATTCTGTAAATATAAATATTCGGGGGCAGGGAAATGAATTCCACTAAAATGGGCATAGCCACCGAAACAGGTGACCGATTCACATGAAGCAAACGCCAATTTTTTTTGTCTTACCGCAGCGGAACAAGGGCCGAAGGCGCTTGTACCACTAACCATTTTTGTAGCCCTCTTTTGCACTCTCTAAAATCCAACAATCTTTTTCATAGCTAGGGGACCAAGCTTGAACACAGTATTCCAAATGCGGCCTGACATAGGCACAGTAAAGCTTCCTGATGATTTCTTCACTTGTATATGATACATTCCTATTTATTTCCCCAAGCATTCTTAGTGCTCTTTTCCTAGCTTCTTTAGTCTGCTCTGATGCCTCCAATTTTGTGCGCAAAATAACACCTAAATCCTTCTGTTGAGTCACAGCTAGTACTTGGCCACCAATGAAGTATGGATCCCTGATATGCTGTCTACCTACATGTATGATTTTACACTTATCAAAGTAAAATTTCATTTGTCACTTTTCAGACCACTTCACCAGCTCATCCAAGTCCCTCTGTAGTGAGGCCCTCATTTTGCCCTGTGATTGCCCTAAAGACCTTCAAATCATCGGTAAATTTCAAAACCATACTGCTTAGGCCACTTTCGATGTTATTTACAAATATAATGAACACTATTTTTCACCCGCGACCAATCGGCGTGAGAGGTTGGCGACGCTACATGACTCAACGGTCGACGTGTCGTAAAACCAATAACCAACCAACAAATATAATGAACAATAGTGGTCCCAGTACTGACCCCTAGGGGACTCCACTTAGGACGTCTTGCCGTGATGACTTTGTACCATTTAGATCACTCTCTGCTGCCTGTCGGAAAGCCATAACTCTATCCATTTTAGAAGGCTACCTGCAATACCATGGACCGGAAACTGCATCATTAACCGTTTATGGGGCACCTTATCAAAGGCCTTACTGAATTCAAGACATGCTACATCAACCTGATGTCATCGATCAAACTGGTCTGTAGCAAAATTAAAGAAGTCCAAGAGATTTGTGAGACATGATCGACCTTTTCTAAACACATGCTGATAATCTTGAAACAATCGGTTTCCCTTCAGAAAACTAACTATTCTATCCTTGATAATTGATTCAAGTATCTTGCAGCCTAGGGATGTGGGATTTACGGGTCTATAGTTCTCAACTTTCCCTCTTTCGCCTTCCTGGAAAATTTGAACTACATTTGCCATTTTCCAATCTTCTGGAATTTCATTTTGTGAAACTGATCTACAAAATATTACACTAAGTGGAATTGCCAGTTCCTTTTCAGCTTCACCCAGTAGCCTAGCATAAATTTCAGCAGGTCCTGCTGCCTTGTTTGACTTTATTTCCCTGATATGATTGAGAACAACATCATTATCAATCAAGTCAACATCACTTATCCTATCCCCTGTCACTGACCCATGATCTACGGCTGGCAGATTGGTCATATCTTCCACTGTAAATACTGATTTAAACTGTTTGCTCAGCTCCTCAACCATCTCAACATCCCACTCAATATAGTGTCGTTCACCTCCAGTGAACCCACTGTGCTAGAAACTGTATTCAGCCTGTAAAAATTAAGGAACTTTTTGCTATCTCCATTACAGTTTCTAGCCAAGTCCAATTCTTTTGCTCGCTTTTCTGCTCTGGTTTTCTGCTTCACAGCATCTCTAGCTTTTTGATACCTCCTTAGATTTATGATAGTTGAAGCTTCCTTCAACATTCTAAATGCATCCTTCTGAGCCTTAATTGCTCTTTTCAAATATGGTGTAAGCCATGCCGGCTTTCCTACTTTTATTTTGTGCCTTTGCTTTTGGGGCACATGTCTCATCTGAGCTTCCCTTAAGTAAGACTTGAATTCTTCCCACAATTCGCAGGCATTCAAATTGCAGAATTTTTCTTCCCATCTAATGTCACCTAAAGTCACTCTTATGCTGTCAAAGTCTGGCCTGTTAAAGTTTGGAACCTTTGTTAGATGATCCTTAATTTTACCTGCTACCCGTGCTTTAAATCTCATCTCAGGAGGGACGCAGCCCCTCCTGATGGGATTCAACCCTTCCGACTTTGGCCTACTACACCCTAATGCCCAGTTGGCATCAGTGCTACGGGCTCATCAAAACAATAACCAGGACAAGACCGACCCGTGGATATTGAGCCCGTGCCCAGCCCGGTCCCTTTTATGTTCATAATGGGGCGCATGCCCGTTCCGGACATATATATATATATATATATATATATATATACATCAAGGTAATATATGAAGCCAGAGATTGTTTGAATGCAGGCGACCATTAGCTTTCTTTATATAATAATACGGAGATGAACAACATTAATAAGAAATAGAAAGTATGCAATTAGAGGTCATCAATTTAAACTTAAAGTTAACCATAGCAGGACAAGGTTAACACGCGCCCTGGAGGGCCTCTGAGAATTACGCGCACTGGAGGGGGGCGGATTCCGCCCCCCCCCCCTAATATCTCGGCTCCTAGTAAAGCTGGAGGAACGAAATTCGCAGGGTGAATGGGCACGGTAGTAAACTCTATTGTGTACAATTTTCGTGACCTTAGGTCAATATCTTCAAGGTCAAATGAGGTCAGATTGGCAAAATTTTCCGGTTTTGCGTGGCTTGGCTTGTCATCGTTATGGATCGCTGTGATTGTGTTTAAATGCTCAAAAATTGGCATCAATGATGTTTTGGACATTACTAATGATGCAATGCAGATGCTAGACCCAACATTTGACCTCAGGTCACCTATATAGCACCACTTTATCAGGTCAGTTACCTGTTCCAGTTACCGGAACCGGCCGCCCGCCCGACTGCTCCGTCGGGCAGCTCGGAGCAATCGGCTTCGTGAAGAAGGGAGTGAAGTACATGAATAAAGTATGGAAACGCAATGACAAACAGTACAAATGACAACCAGTAGTGCATTTATTGCAACATTCCAGTTGATCAAGTTTGGTTCCATTAACCTATCATGAACTTGACCTGACTTGACCTTGGTGACCTAACATGACCTTGAAACTATACAGCATATCAATATGCATCAAACAAGTCCCTAGTGTTGCCTAGAACACTTCCCTTTTGTCAGTATACTGGGAGCGCATCTGCGCCGATTTTTGTTGTCTGGCGCTATAACATTTTTTACTTTAGCGGCCCCTAACTTGACAAATGTTCGGGAGATTTCCATTTTTCTTCCTTTAAACGACGCGCCGTTCATTTCTAAGCAGGTACACCGAAAATCGCGTATATCTACCAGTAAAATCTGCAGTTATTTGCGAAAAACCGGAGGGGTGGGCGGATTTCGCCCCCCCCCTCCAGTGCGCGTGTTAAGACAGTCATTCTCCACCAACAGGGTAGTTGAACATTTGAATCAGCTATCAAACTCTATTGTAAGTAGCAGTACTCTGGAGATCTTTAAAAACAGCTCAGGCAAGCATTATAAGGATTAGAGAGGTTCATTTTCAGCATTCCCGGGAAAGCTAATTGACAAATTTGGTCATTAACTAGTTAATTGTGTCCACAGAGTGCAACCAAGAAGAGCCCTTGCCAGTGGCAGCGGAACGACCTCAGTTAAGAGGGGGGAGGGGGGTGGCACCTCAATTTATTCTCAAAATGTATTGGAGGGTCGGTCATATGACCTAATCTACGCCAAAACGTGATATACAGATTATATCCACTTCATTCTGCACCCATGACGTCCACACACTTGATGATACTTTCCATTCTTTTCGCAAATATTCCTTCCTCCCAACTACGGTGCATCCAGATCCCACATTTTGACGGGGGAAGGAGGTGCAACTTCTTACGCAGGTGAGGAGTGCGGAATGGTCGGAAACCAATTTTCAGTTTTCAGCAATGTATAAATATTTCAAGACCATATATAATGTACTTTATGGACCGGCCTTCGGCCTTCGAAGTTGATGCCTTCGAGCGGCATGCGTGCTCTGGTGGATACAGAACGCTGGTCCTGTTGTGATATAGAGACTGCCAGGCGCACTGGGTTCCAGGTTCAGCATATCACGCAGGTCCGATAGCTACAGGAGGCGTACTTTTTTCCCGATAAGGAGCATGGCCACTGTGCCATAATTTGACGCGGAACGTAAAACATCACGTCAGAACACTTATCATGAATGCTTACTCTTCTTGGATTTGGCCACTTAAATCATGCAGCTCCATCCAAAGTTGCGTTATTTTTCGGCATTTCTTTTTAACACTTCAGCAGACAACTAAAGTACCGCAGCTTTATATATGACATGACTGTCGCGCGAATTTATACCCCGAATCATAACGTCTATTGCATTATTTGGGTCAATTGGATCTAATGAGGTAATACTTAAAGTGGCGCATGTACAAGTACGAGCTATCGAGTGGTACCATTATTTCCTGAGTCATGTACTCGCCGCAACATCTCTGCAAAGTTTGTTTACGACGTTAAAGTCAACAGGTGATTTCGATGCACATTTAAAAAGCACATGTAATTTTTTACTAGGCTTGTTCTTGATTCCGATCGGAGTATGAATTGACTCAGAAATCAGCCAAAATTTGGCGGCTTTATGGTGAAGTCGACTCACTTGAAAAATTGTTGGAGTCGGAGTAGGAGTAGTTGAGTCGCCAATCGTACCCAGAGTCTTGATGGGGTTGACTGGGAACAAAATACCTGATTTGAACAATAATTCTAGGTTTTCAACTTTCGAATAAAAAACATCATTGCAATACCTCTTCAAATACATGGCACTATATGCCAGGCACATGGGCATCGACCTGCTGTGGAAAGTGTCAGCCACTGTCACGGTTGGTTATTTGATATAGTAATTTAATCCCGTCAGTTGTTTTACAACTTGCTGACCAACATCAAATTCAAGTTAACTCCGCAATTTTGAGACCTAGTTCGGTCGCATCCGCACTGCGCAGCAGTTTGGATGATCGAGATGGTTTTAATACGGCGAAGAATGTCTCGATGTTCCTGGGTTTTTAGACATAGTGTGCACAGAATAAAACACGACCTTCAATATATCAGGAGGTACTGAGTTTGAATGCAAGAACAATGACACATGTTATATTATAGTACTCAACGTTTCGGCCAGTGGCCAGCGTCAGGAGCAGGGGGGGGGGGGGGGTGAATTCCGGCTGTATAACACAAGCAAAAGTGGAGCACATTGGCCAATACTTGTGACGTCAGACGGCGTGCAGTGTGTAGAACTAGAGCAACCGATCTCAACGATGTAAACAAACTCGCAGCCTGGCTGACATGACAGTGCGGAGCGGTGGCGGATGTGATTATTACAGTCAAAAGTCTCGCAAATTGCGCAACATCCGGCGATATCAACGCATTCCTTTCTTTTTGCATTTGCATTCCGAACGTCTGCTGGGACTTTATCTATTTTATTTAGGACTTCACTTATCACCATCACAATGCTCCATAATGGCAACCACAGACAATGCTGAATCGCAACCTCGGATAGTCAGCACATATGCAAGCCGGATGATGTCATCCAGTGCTTTTTGGGCACTAATGTCTCACACTTCTTTTTGGAGCGGAATATTCTATCTTGTTTATATAACCTTGGTCAGGAGTGATGTTTAAAAAAAAATAAAACGGCAAAACCCGTGACAACATACACGTGGAATATAGAAAAGCCTCCTCAGTGGTACAGACAATCACAAAAACTCACAACGAACCACAAATAGTAAAACATTATCCACCGGCACACCTCTAAATCAAAACAGATAGCCTACTCTAAATCAAAACAGATAGCCTACTCTAAATCACACTGGAAACAAGCTGTAACCGGAAACAAAACCAGGCGTTTAGTACTAAATCCTCTCTGAGGGATTAGTACCAGGTTATCTGATTGTTAAGGTGGCATGAGGAAATATTGGCCTAAATATATTTCCGGCTCATACTTTCTCAGCGATAATTTAGTACTAGACACCCAGCAATGTTTCCGGCTCATTTACGAGTAGGTTATCTGATTGCATAGGCACCCTGGGGAAATATGGGCTTTAAAATAGATTTGACTCACTCTCCCTCAGAGAGGATTTAATACTGAACGCCTGGCTTTGTTTCCGGTTCCAGCTTTTTCCAGTACGATTTAGAGTAGGGTATCTGCTTTGACTTAATGGTGTGCCGGTGAATAATACTTCCATATTTGTGGTTTGTTGTGAGTTTTTTTGTGAGTGTCTGCATCACTGAGGATACTTTTCTGTATTTCACGTGTATTTTGTCGCGGGTTTTGCCGTTATCCATTTTTTTAGAGCATCACTCCTGACGCTGGCAACTGTCCGAAACGTTGAGTACTATAATATAGCCGGTGTCATTTTTCTTGCATTCAAACTCAGTACCTCCTGGTGTATTGAAGGTCATGTTTTATTCTGTGCACACTATAAGATTGCTTTATCTTTATTATTCCTTCCTGCTTCAATCAGTCCTCTAAATGGTTAGCAACTGCTTAAAGGTGAATGATGCCTTTATTATGTCAAATATGCTTTCAGCTTTCACTGCAATTAATAATACATTTAGGGAATTTCTGACGTGCGAAGAAGTGGAATGTGCCCACTGCATAACCATAGCACATCACTTCGTGCGTATATTTATGGCTGGAGTCGAACCCGGAATACGGAATAATTTTCATGATTCGGATTCAGAGTCTAATCTGACCATTTTTGGGCAGCCGGAGTTAGGCATGGAGTCCACCCAACTTGTAAAAGTTGCCCTTAGGTGGAATGAAATCGGAATAGACACCACTTCTTGTGATTCAGAGTCTAAGTCAACTCCGCTCAATTGAAGTGAATGAGAAGTTTGCTTCGGACTTATACGGCGAACATTCATTTCTTTTGAAGTTTTTCAACACCGGATAGTAGCAGTAAAGTAGTAAAAATATATACCCTTGCAATCAGCTTTGCGATCGGGCTGGGCTGGCCCGGGTAGCTCAAGTTTAAATTTGCCATATTTCAAGTAAGGCTTCCTCGCTTTGTGGTCTTACTCGCAACAATCATGAAGAACCCCTTCATAAAAGATTGGCCCGCTTCCTTCAAAGCATATTATGTAGGCCTTGCCTTAAGATCAACTGGGTAGCGCGATACGAAACAAACAACTGTTTGGAACTCCTTTGACTCCAATTGTGGCCTGCCTGTCATGCCGGAAAATATGAGAGATATTGTAGAATTTGGCGCGCCGAGGGCGAGCCAATTTGGATATATATTATGCGCGAATGTGACATCTTGAGACTGTATTTTAAAATTTAAGGGGGATATTTTAATATTGGTACACCGTCTCAGATTTAAGATGGGGCACGGTATCCACGGTCCCTGCTGTTCCGCCACATATGACTCCTGTGGCTCATTGTTGCACTGATCTTTATGTCTTTCTGTCTTAACCCTCGCACGGCTGGGGGAGAGATAGATGCCAACATTTGGCATTAGCTGTCAACATACAACCAACTAAAAAAAAATCATAACACTGCACCACGGAGGCTTTGGTCTCTGTTTCCTTCATTGTAATCATCTGGAGTCTGGGTAGCATGGCTTCGACACGACTCCAACTCCGACTACGACTCCCCAGTCCTGTTTCCAAGAGGGGTTCCCATACATTCTGACGGACAGCATCCATTATTTGGCGCTGGGCGCGGGCACTGCTCTTTTGCTGCTGGCTTATCAACCAGATAACGATTGCAAATCACGGACATTCGCCAAACACAAATTTGCGAGGGGTTGAAAGTGTCATCATCATCAGCTCTGACACTGCAAGGCACCTGAATGAAAAAAAAACAAGACAGAGTGCGCAGATCTTGAAGCATATTTTGTATATCCCTCTCTCTCTCTCTCTCTCTCTCTCTCTCTCTCTCTCTATCTCTCTATATCTCTATCTCTCTATCCCTCTATCTCTCTATCTCTCTATCTCTCTATCTCTCTATCTCTCTATCTCTCTATCTCTCTATCTCTCTATCTCTCTATCTCTCTATCTCTCTATCTCTCTATCTCTCTATCTCTCTATCTCTCTATCTCTCTATCTCTCTATCTCTCTATCTCTCTATCTCTCTATCTCTCTCTCTCTCTCTCTCTCTCTCTCTCTCTCTCTCTCTCTCTCTCTCTCTCTCTCTCTCTCTCTCTATCTCTATCTCTCTATATATATATATCTATCTCTCTCTCTCTCTCTCTCTATATATATATATATATATATATATATATATAATCTCTCTATATCTCTCTCTCTCTCTCTCTCTCTTTCTCTCTCTCTCTGTCTTTCTCTCTCTCTCTCTCTCTATCTCTCTATCTCTCTATCTATATATATATATATATATATATATATATATATATATATATATATATATATATCTCTATCTCTCTCTCTCTCTCTCTCTCTCTCTCTGTCTCTCTCTCTCTCTCTCTCTCTCTCTCTCCAATTTTCAGTTTAAAAACAACAGGCTATGTCAGGTTTGTCCCTTTTCCCTTCAGACCCGAGTTGTCTCCCCTTTCTATCCTGATCTGTCACCCGTAATCTCTGGGACGTGGTTATGACCAATACCAATACGGATTACCAACGTTTTTTTTTATCCACCACACTTCGGCCGACGTAATTTGTTCTGATGGCTGATGGCTCTTCATTTGTTCAATGTTCATGCATTTGTTCAACCCAACGACCTGATTAGATGGCGTAGAATACTGCTTTCGCGCTTATGCTAGTTGAGATGATTTTGAGCTTTAGCTGAAGACTTCCACCGGCGGTCCGTTGACTGGTAGGACGTCGGCGAGCCAACACGAAACTAACTTATGGATAAGTTAGCGGTCACGCGAGAAACGATGACTTGCATTGGCGAGTGGCTTGTTTGCTATATGAGGTTCATCATGAACTTACTCCAGCCAGCAAAATGCTGCATGTGGCGGGCAAGTTAGATGTAGTATATGCACCCGCAGTAAAAGGCTGAGGTCAACGGAGTGTCGTCGGGTGGTCCAGCGTGCTCGGAACGTGAGAATGGAATGTGGTTAGGGAATACGCGCAAAGTCGAGTTTTAAGAAAACGGTAATTGTGTCGCTTCTCATGGGTGATGGGTCAATGGGTCATATAATTACATGGGGAAACCCGGGCCAGCTGCCAGCAACGCTTGTGAGCCTGTATTTAGCACCGAATGTTGTCTACACGTTTGCGCACATGCGTCAACTGTTGTTTTGTTCACGGCCGTGCCCCCATATCGTGTGGGTTCAAATCCCGCTACCAACTGCAGGACCTATCCCCTCGCGGGCACGGTGTGAGAGATGCCTACGCTAAATAACCATTGCAGTTGAAAACGTCGTTAATTAACACATTAATTCTGATTATTATTAAATGTTGTTTGGGTTTGATTATCTTTGCGACACCGTTGCGTGGAGGGTGGGGGTCCGGCACGTGAGTTCTGTCAATGACAGGGCAATTTATAACCTCAGAAACCCTGCTTCGCTGTTTACAACTCGGCCTTTTTGGTTCGATTCTGAGATGCACCGCCATGGGGTTAATGTTAAGCTTTCACGAAAAGTGTTCGGGGTGTGTCATGGCGCCCACGCCCCCCCCCTGCCTATGCCTTAGCCAATGTTCCTATACCTATCTCTGGGTATACACCGGCGGCTATGACGGCGTATATAATATCCCGGAAATATTATAATAATGTTATAATACTATTAATATATGATAATGTTATATACCTGGCGTATCTCAACGCCAACCACATTCACAAAAGTAATGTAAAATTTTAGTACAACAGTTGCGGCAACCGGTACCGAAATAGTGCCCGCGGTATCGGAGTGGTGGTCGGGCTGACAATGCTGGTACTTTGCCGCTACCAGGAAATGTTGATCGAAATTGTCCGAAATTCGATACCGGTGCCGGCACCAGTCAAACGCGCAGGTTCTTTGCCGGTACCCATACAACTAGGTTAACGATGACATCGTTGCAAGACGTTGCTAATGTGCAACATATGAATGGCTGATCTCAGAGTGAGCTTAGGCCAGTGACCTATGATGGCCTTTCGGCGCTAAATATCACTTCCAGTGTCAGTGGGACACTAGGTCAGTAGCACAGGATGACCTCAACATGTAATTTGTGTCTGGGGGAGTGACAACATTTTGTGGAAGATCTAACAGCACCGCAAAAGTATCCTAGTACACCTTTCCGGTAAATGTTGCATAACCGTTTATAATCTAGCCGAATCTACCTAAAATAGGCATTTATCATTTTTTAATATAACGAAGAATGGCTCTTAGATGCTCCTGGGTTTTAGACATTGTGTGTAAATACAAAATATATATATATATATATATATATCATTTTATCCCTTCGCCTTTCTGTTCGAACTCCCTGACCGCTAACCCAACCTTAATTTCCAACCAACGTGGTATTGCGTCTCCGGAGGCTTCATACATTTTACCGCGCGAAAGGCGTGTTTCAACTTTTTTTGAATTTTGTGTGCTTGTGGCGTCAGAGGAGGAACCGCTGTTAAAATATTGCTCACCAATATTTCTGCATCGGAAGATTAGTTTTGTCCACTCCAAAGGCGCACGAAAATGTGGGCAGTAATCGCGTATGGCGTGCTTACCTATGTGTCTGTTATTCTTCCGTTGTGATCGTGGTCGGTATTTTGACTCGTTGAAGAGAGATATTGATAGATTTGTCTTCCGAAAACTATACATCCGGGCTATAGGAATGGGGATGTTTACGAAGCATTTGGTTAATTATGCATTTTACTGTGTTTGTTCACTCATTTGTTGCTAACATTTAGTTGTATTGGTGTAGACGTTCGTTAGGACCCGTGAACGTACATAAAGGACCGCAAACTTTCAAAGGTGCAGCAGACTTTGGCAATGGCCCTGGCACATGCGTAATTGCCCGTAAACGCTTGTGGATTCCCGTAGATGTTCGTAATAACCATTTCGCAACTTACATTCCATGAGAGATATTATCTTTAATCTTTCAGCGTGAACAGCTCCCCATGCGTCAATAATGCCCACTAGATTTCATGCCATTCGGTTTAGAAACAAAAAGTTAGCGGGTCGACTCCTTGATCGCCCCACCAATATGAAGGAGAATCGGAAAGCTACCAATGGGTCTACACTCGATCACATTTTATTTCAGAAGTTAGTCACAATAGTCGGTCGATCTATGATCCATCGATAATAACTAAACATGTCAGGCTCAAAACCAAAGGTACAAAATATCCAATTTCGATCACAAGACACATCTGGTATGAATTCCTCGGCCTGCCTCATCTTGCACGAACTCATCGACCTGCCATCTGTTGACTAGAGTTGAACTAGAGGTCTCTAAATTTGCCGGTTTGCCACGCTAGTACGATAAGGTCGAAAATGATTTCACGGATCATATTTTCGCGGACACGCTGTGGACATTGTGACCTGTGGACATTATGAACTGTGGACATTATGAACTTGTGGGTATTGTGACCTGTGGACATTACGAGCTGTGGAAGTTGTGAGCTGTGGATATTATAAGCTGTGGACAATATGAGCTGTGGACATTATGAGCTGTGGACATTATGAACTGTGAACGCAATGAGCGTGTGGACGTTATGAGCTCGTGGACATTATGAACCGGTGGACATTATGAGCTGTGGACACTATGACCTGTGGACATTACGAACGCGTTGATATTATGAATTCGTGGACATTACGAACTTGTGGACGTTGTGAGCTTGTGGTACTTACGAGCTGTGGACACTGTGAGCTGTGGACGTTATGACCTGTGGACATTGCGAGCTGTGGACATTATGACCTGTGGACATTATGAGCTGTGGACATGGTGAGCTATGGAAGTTATGAACCTGTGGACATTGTGACCTGTGGACATTGAGCTGTGGACATTATGAATTTGTGGACACTGCGAGCTGTGGACATTACGAGCTGTGGACATTCTGATGTCACCAAAAAAGCTGTCCAGCCCCGTTCTGTGCGGTTTCTTCCAAGATGGCGACGCACATTGGAGGTGATGTGCGGGCCAAGGAAAACATTGCAAATTCGCAAGCAAAGTTGTAGAGTGGATTACTCTTGGGCTAGATTGTGCGAAGATGTCACTAATAAATGCCATGTTCCCACCGGCGAGGGTTTTCCGTTGGAGTGTGGTCAAATTCTCAACTGTTGAGGTGAAACAGCAGTAAGCTAGACACTACCTTCAGAAACTTCTTTTTCGATTATTTGCATCTCCACGCAGTAAACATGCCGATGTTGACCCGCTGTCCGCACGTGTCAGGGCGAGCTCGATATCTCGTAAACGGTATGCCGACATCGGACCGCTCTCGGCCCGAAATCGGCATACTGATCTGGAATATCAACATATGTCGGGTTGAATTCGGCATATCAATAGCGGCCGGCTGACGTCGGGCCGTTGTCAGACATCCCACTACCCAGCCGACAGCGGGCCCCAAGCGTCCTGACAGCAGCCTGGCAGCGGTCCCACGTTGGCTGGGTTTCGGCTGCATATCGGCTTGGCGGACATTCCACTCCTCAGCCGACAGCGGGCCACTGGCGTCCAGATAGCGGAACGACGTCGGTCCGCTGTCGGCATGTTCACTGTGCAATGACCAATGCAAATTTAATTCCTGCCCTTGACATGCCTGTCATAGCCTGCCCTGGACATGTCTGACATTTATCTACCTAGAACACGAGCCATCTCAGAATAGTTTCGCATTTTATCCTTTTTATTGTTGACACCATGCGCATTAAATTAGGCATCAGTGGCCAATAACAATAAGATCATAGTTCGGAGCTTTGTATAATTACTGATGTTGCCAACAAGTGATTCAACCACATTGCTTTAATGTAACAGCATGCAATGAATGCTAATCATACGAATTAGTAGGAAGGTTTGTGAACAGCGACACAAATGGCTCACATAAGTAATCTGGCGGGAAATTTCACAGAACGTTGCGTGGCTGCAGTCCACGAAATATTCTACGTCACAGTCCACGGAATCCGCGGAATGAAAGAGACAAAGAACGCACCCTTAAAAGTAATCATTTGCGGTGAAAATGAGTGATCGCATCGTCTTCATCACGTGAGAAAGCATACTATTACATTAAAAAATTCCAAAAAATCAAAATTTATCTTGATCTCCAAATTTACCCAAATCCAACGTGGACACGCACACAGTCCTTCTAGATACGGTGGGCAAACAGGCCCGCAAAAGCTGATTGCGGTGGTAGGCGATTCTCCCGTCTTGAAAACCTGTTGACTTAACATGGGGCAGAAATAAGTTTTGAAGAGTACATGAATACTAACGGTAAGGTTGAATATATTTTTATTGATCCTGGTTCCAAATTGATTGGTCTATCTATTAGCAATTTATTTACAATTTTGGGTGATAATTTTTTTTCTTCAGAAGCGTTTAAAACACATTACTTCAAAAATAGCATAAATGGCGTTTCTGTTACGAGTGTGTGGCGCAGCTTCGCTTAGGGTCGGTTCCCGTGGCTCCACCAGAACAACACATCCTCGAAAAGGTTTCGTAGGTATATTTACTAAGAGGGGAAGTGAGTTTAGTAGGAATGTTTACTAAACTTCCGGAACTTTAGTAGGTATAATTACTAAACTTGCCTACGGAGATACATACAGTGTGACCGGAAATGAGGACGTGAAAGAGGTGGGTGTTATCCTCTCTCTCTTAGTATTTTCATAGCCGTGGCCGCCGTGGCTTTTCTTGCATAAGTAATTACGGCCGGCCGCGGGTACTCGCTGTCACGTTTCTTAATCCGCAGTTTTGTGGTTGTTCCAGTCGGATTCGGTAGATGCAGGTGAGTAGGTTGGTGTAGCTCGCAGTTGTTCTCAGTTTGTGCTTTTTTAGGTACCTACCTACCTATATAGGTAAATGTACCAATGTGAAACCAGATATCAAAGAACGCACCAACTTCGTACCTAGGAAGGTAGGTACCTAGGCACCTGGTTAGGTTCCTAGGCACCCGGGTAGGTTTCTAGGTAGCCGGGTTGGTTCCTAGGCACCCGGGTAGGTTCCTAGGCACCCGGGTAGGTTCCTAGGCACCCGGGTAGGTTCCTAGGCACCCGGGTAGGTTCCTAGCCATCCGGGTAGGTTCCTAGGCACCCGGGTATGTTCCTAGGTAGCCGGGTAGGTTCCTAGGCACCCAGGTAGGTTCCTAGGCACCCGGGTAGGTCCCTAGGCACCCGAGTAGATCCTTAGGCACTATGGTATGTCCATAGGCACCCGGTGTAGGTACCTAGGCACATGGGTGGGTATCTAGGCACACAGGTAGGTGCCTAGGCACCCAGGTAGGTACCTAGGCACCAGGTAGGTGCCTAGGCACCCAGGTAGGTACCTAGGCACCCAGGTAGGTACATAGGTACCTAGGCACCCGTGTAGGTACCTAGGCACCCAGGTAGGTACATAGGCACCCAGGTAGGTACCTAGGCACCCGGGTAGCTACCTAGGCATCCAGGTAGGTACATAGGCACCTGGGTAGGTACCTAGGCAACTGGGTACATACCTAGGCACACAGGTATGTACATAGGCACCCAGGTAGGTGCCTAGGCACCCATGTATGTACCTAGGCACCCAGGTACATACCTGGGCACCCAGGTACGTACCTAGGCACCTGGGTAGGTATCTAGGCACCCAGGTACCTGGTACCTGGGTACCTAGATACCTACCTATCTAGGCACCTAGGTACCTGGGCACATGTGAATTTGTTTTATAGGGTGTTTTTGCTTGTTTTTTTATTTATCTTTGGATTACCATGTTTATGAATGTGATGATAGGATTTATTTTATGTGTGAATTAAAAAAAATTGAAACACTTCCCAATTAAAAAAATGTAAACCAGCCTAACCTAGCCAAACCTGACACATTTGTTTGCTTTATGGAGGAAATGTGTGTCAAAACTTTTCTTCCTACCACCTTATAGCACAATAATAACTGAAAGTTTACCAAAAATAATGAAAAAAACTCTAATTTTGGCCACAGTAGCTCGGTTGGTGGAGTATCAGACTTTCGATCCCAAGATTGTTGGTTCAAATCTTGCCACCCGCAGCATTACTGAATCCATAGGCAACCAATCAGTGAGAGGCTGGAGACGCTATATGACCTAGTGGTTGAATGTGTTGTCAAAGAATCCAGGGTTCTTTAAAAAAGGATTTTTTTCTTTCAAACAGCTTGGGTTAAGCAAGGCTGAGTTAGTTTTTTTTCATGTTGAGAATTACCAGAACATAACTTGCTTGGTATTTTAATTTTTTAAATTTTATTTCTTGTTCTCCAAAGTTTTGCTAGTTTGTTCTAAGTTAGGTTATGTTCCATTTGTGTTTTATTTGTTTAACATTTCTTTTTATGCTATGTTACCTAACTCAACACTGCCTTTTTGGATTATTTTGCTAGCAAACTGAAAAGTAAGCATTCGCACAGAAAATAATTGGTCCCACCATTTTAGCCACATTCATAAACATGGTATACCAAATAAAAATTCCCAAAACAAAAAATGATGCCTTATACTGCAAATTTACCTAGGCACCTAGGTAAGTAAGCCTAAGTTGAAGTGTGCCTACCTACTGTAGCATGCAGACTTGTGCTCTACCCAATTTCTTTTAGTCGACTCACATGTGACTCATAGATCTTGATACCTGATTCAACTCATGATTCAGAGCAGGTCAAAATTATTTGATTGGCTCAATTCAGACTCAGAGCCCACAAAGTATGACTTGGCTTGCAACTCAAACAGACTGACATATATTTGTATCAATTCAGATCCGACTCACTGGTATCAGACTCAGGAGCCATATGATTGTGTGCACTATATATATATATATATATATATATATATATATATATATATATATATATATATATATATATATATATATATATGTGTATGTGTATGCATATGCATACATTATACATGTATGCATATATAAATATATATAGATGTATAGATGCATACATGTATATATATGCGTATATTTTTTTTGTGATGCCGTACAACAAGCAACGTCAAATGACATCCATGTTCTATAAATTTAAGTCATAGGGAAGAAAGGTGAGGTCATCAAAGCACTCAATCAGACATTTGAACTTTACATGTCTTGACTTGAAATGCTACTCGAGTGTTCACCACAGGCTACCGCTTGATACCAGATTTGATGTTCATGATGTTAGGAACATCATGGCTATCAAGGATGCAGCACATCAAATTACATGGCCCTGAATGTCGCAGTTTGACCCCAGGTCACCAAGGTTGGTTTTACTACTAGAGCATGTCACTATAAGTATCTCAGATGATAAATTATGTATATATATATGAATATATATATGAATATATATGAATATATTTATGAATATATATATGAATATATATATGAATATATATATGAATATATATATGAATATATATATGAATATATATATGAATATATATATGAATATATATAGGAATATATATAGGAATATATATATGAATATATATATGAATATATATATGAATATATATATATGAATATATATATGAATATATATATGAATATACATATGAATATACATATGAATATATATATGAATATATATATGAATATATATATGAATATAATATGAATATATATATGAACATATATATGAACATATATATGAACATATATATGAACATATATATGAATATATATGAATATATATGAATATATATATGAATATATATATGAATATATATATGAATATATATATAATAAAATATATATATATATAAATATATATTTCTATATATATGAATATATATATATATATATATATATATATATATATATATATATATATATATATATATATATATATATATATACATATATACATATTAGCCTGGTCCAAAAAGGAAAGTTGAAAAATTGTTAGCTCCACAAGTTTTATTTTGTTACACTGTTCATAAATAACATATAGACCAATTTTCAGGAATTATCGTTTAATTTTAGGGGTCGCGTAAAAAGGTGTCTTTTTCCGACAGATGAGAAACTGAAGGGATGCTAATTTTTGTTCTTCTCTCGCATAGCATAGCTCCTATTTTCTATGAAAACAAAATAACCTTAAGAAATAATAATGCTTCATCGTGCCAACTTGAATGACTAAATGAGGTGGGACTTCAACCTGTCCCTCTACAATTCGGCATCTACCCTCTTTCATCAGTCCCCCCTTGGTCGGAGCAGGGAGGCGGCGCCGGTGATTAGCCACGAGGCAGAGTAGGTATTGTTTCTGCTCTTCATCCTTGGTCAGCGATGTGTTGAAGGTGTGGATGAGAGAAACAGCTCCTTCTGCTGCATCGTTAACGACATTCAAAGAACCCGGAGACTTCGGGTTGAGGTATTCCCGCATGAACTCTCCATGAACTTCCTCACACAGGAATCCAACCGCAGGGTAGGAATCCCCGCCCTCGTCCAGATGGCACAGCAGGCTTCACGGGTCTTCTTGAAGCTTTCCGGGAAAAGCAATTTCTGCTTCAGGTGAAATAATTGTGACATGCGAAGTACGTCACCTCGCGTTGGAAGCCGTGCAGTTGATAAAAACTCAAGGGGACTCCATAATAACCACCATTCTGGTCCACTTAGCGTACTCGGTGCTGAGGAGGCCATCTGCAAAAGAGAGAAACCAAAGATGAGATTTTGCGCGACCTTTAAATATGCATGACATCGTCCAAAATTTGGCACACAATACAGGCACATATAGTGGAATAAAAATAAACTTGTGAAGCGCACTTCCTTGAAACTTTTAAAATCACCATGTATGTTTGGACCAGGCTAATATATATTTATATATATATATATATATATATATATATATATATATATATATATATATATATACATATATACTTATATTCATGTATGTATGTATGTATGTATATATATAATTCTCTGATTTCATTAGACACAGGTAAGTATCCTTTCACATCAATAATACTTACTTGTAGTTATTTTCATTGGTTTTTTGTAAATAACTTCAGTACCCCTCATTCTTTATTGACTGGCAGCTGATAATTTGACAATTGTAATGCTAAGCATGAATAATTATGCTGTGTTTTTACTCTCTACTTTGTGTCATGGCATAGTATACACGAAGTATCGGAAGTATATGTATCGGATACATGTTTAAATCATTTGTTCATAACTTGCATTTTAGTCATAAGACTCAAATGACTAAAGACTCAAATCACAAGACTAAAATGACATGCCTTGCAAATGTTTGCTTTTTTGTTTTGTATCTCAAAACAAACATGGGTGTAGCCACAGCACTCTGTTGGCTCAAATAATACTTTCCAGGGCATACACATTTTCTCATTGAAATTAATTCCATGCAGATTTTCAACATTCTATTGTGCTCATTTCAACATCTGACACCTGGAAGAAAAACCATTATTTTAACACCGATGGAGCTCCCTTGCCACTATTAGGTGGCGCGATTTTAAAGAACTGTCACTTCTGATGTGTGATTTTTCAAAGTATCACCAGAAGGAGAATTTGCTGTGTCTATTTTATTTTAAGTCTGATATGGCATTTCAAGAAATACTATTTTTCGGTTTGTATCGGATCCATTCTCAGAAACGGAAGTGGGGCACCTGTTTGTGACATATTGTGTCAGTATACTCCTGCTTCCTTGACTGTCCGCAGCGCGTCGCCTCAGCGCCAGAGAGGACGTCTCTCTTGGAGTAGCTAGACTGGCCACCATGCCGTGCAACCCTGTGCAGATTTGCCTCCTGTGGTGCAGCTGCGCCATATCCGTGCTGGTCCCAGTGCTGGTACCAGTACCAGTCGGCGTTTTGAATGTTCATGCTCTGTTGCAGGAGCCGCTGCCGACACGCCCGGCGGTCAAGCCCTCGTTGGTCAGCTGCCTGCAACGTCGCCTTCACGGCGCGATTGCACCGTTCTACTGCCCCAGATGCTCCCTGTTGGTAGCGTGGGGCCCGGATATGACTTACACCCACACTCTGCAGGTAATTTCTGAGAAAAAATGTATATGTTGTACGTGCCGTTGTCGAACAGCAATTCCCTGGGGTATACTTTGCGTGACGCCAAGACCTCGATAAATTCAATACACGCGTGACAGTTTGACTCCGAGCGAAATCCAGCGTCTACCTACTTGGGAGAAGTCGGATGCCAGGACCACGGCATATCGCTGAGCGTGGGCTGCATCCATAGGTCCAATAAAGTCCAGCCCTATCTTGTTCCAGGCTGCCGCTGGTAAAGGCACTGAATGCATTGGAGTATGTCGAAGTACCGCCGTCTCATCCATACACAGTGGCGCAGACTTCACAGCTCTTGCCTCCACCATCTCGATCAATGCCAGACCACCAATATAGCTCCTGCAGGCGCTGCTCGCATCTGACGATGCTCTGGTGCCACTGATGTGCCAGGCTGGGCAGTCTGAGCGAAGCAGACTTTCTGGAACGATTAGGCAATCGCCGCGCACATCCATACCTCTGCACAGTGAGTTGATCCCTGAGGTGGAAGAATAGCTGAAGGTCAGGCGAGCAGTCGCTCGGCCTACGAGACCACGGACGCGATACCTGATCACGCAACACGATCTTCACTTATAGCCGCCACCAACTCTTCATCCATTGCTGCCGGACGGTCTCTTACTGTAGCGATACATTTGTATTTGTCCTCCACCACTTCTGCCGATTCCGGCAGTCGTGACAACCCATCTGCAGGACGTACACCTCCCTTCACACGCTAAACTGTGAACGAGTACTCCATGAGCCAGTCTGACCACTTTGTTATCCTCATGGCAGCTTGGGCGACACCCGGTGACGTCAGCGGTGTCTGCAATGCCACATGATCAAGTCGCAGACAACTGCTGATTCCAGAGATACTTCCTCCATTTCGCCACTGTCCACACAACCGCCAGCGCCTCTCTGTCATACTGCAGCGCCTCTGGGCTTGGTTTAGCGTACGCAACGTGAATGCTACCACCCTCTCTTCCTCTGAGTTAGGCTGAGACAGCACCCCACCCAGGCCCACATCGCTTGCATCCAAAGTTATGACTGTGGAAGCTGAGGGTCGTAAATGGTGACTCCGCGACTGCCTGGTACAGCACGTCTCCTTTCAGCACTGCCGCGAGCTCCTCTATCCACTTGAACGGCATCGCCTCCTTAAGCAGCATCCTCCTCGGTGGTTCCATGAGGGTGCTGTATCCAGGCACGAAACGAGAGCAGAACCCCAACAGCCCAGTAGTGACTGGAGCTCTTTCGTCCTGACGCCTAATGTCCTAACGCCCTAGCCCGCTCTGGGCTCACCGAGACTCCCGCTGAGGACACGGTAAACCCAAGGAAGTCCGCAGCCGTCTGTCTCAGCGTGTATTTTCCATGTTTAGTGTTACCCTGTGTTCCCGCAGACGAGTTAGAAAATCTTCCAATCGCTCCTAGTCACCGCACAGACGAGGACATTTCCCGGGTACCTGCACCTGCACTGCTTCAGAATTTCTTCCATCGCCTTCTGAATTGTCATCGGTAAGTCCTTGGTCCCATGCGGACAGCGACAACACGAAAACAGACCTTAGTGACATACAAACGTTGTTAATGGTTGTTACTCGGAGTGTAACTCCAGCTGGTGATTTGCAACTTTTGGGTCCAGACATGACAACACTGTTACTCCTTGCATCTGCTGAAACGTGTTCTGCATCAGTTATAAATTATTCGCGAAATAGGGTGTAATATACCACTTACTGAACACTGAATCGACATCCTTGCAAAAGGGGACGAGTGGTCTAGGGGTAAGATGCTCGTCTCACAATCGAAAGGTTGTGGGTTCGAGTCTCACCTGTCGCTACTCTCCGCCCGCGACCAATCGGCGTGAGAGATTGGCGACGCTACGTGACTGGTGCGTGTTTGTGGAAGTCTTCATGCCTCGTTTCGAAGTATCCCGTCTATAGATATCATACTTTTGCCCATCGTAATGGGATCCGGCATCGTGATAACGAACATCCCGCATCGCAATTCCAGGCGAATGGATTACCTATGATGTGCAATGTTATGTTTTACAATGCCAGTTTATAGAATAGCTGTTTGTATGGTTATCGTTGATATCGTTATCCCCAAATTAGATATCTTTCAAAACACGCAAAACGGGAAGTCATATGTACGCAATTATCTCAAAACTGAGGAGATCGTGATGGACCAAACCTGACACTTCAGATTGGAGGTTTGGTCACGCTGGGAACTATTTCAGCCTGGAGATTTCGTCAACCTGGCACTTGGGTGACCAAATATCCAGCTTCCATATCTCCTCAATTGGCTGCAATTGTGCGACGGACAAAACACGATCAGTCTGCAACAGGGTTCGATTTATACTTCGCAATCCTAGATGTGAAGAATGGGCGCTACATGGCCAATGAAGTTGATGCGCCCTAAAGCCCAAATAACTACAAACTAAACTTAGATGTGAAAAGGAAAATGATTTGCTCGTCTAATCGGATACTTGTTTTCAAAACTGGGACATGATCTCTCTGCACTTTCCAGGGAATCTTGAGAACTCTATCACAGAGCAGCTAATTGTCAAACAGCTCCATTTAACCTTTAAATGAGGAAGGTGGGAGGATAGTATTCTGAATAAGAAAAATGCTTCAACAGGCTATCATTCTAGCCCTGGTCTTCAGCGCTGCTGAGTGTCCAACACCCATTAATGAGCAAAGATTGTTTTTGTGTTTATGTCGGCACCTTGAACAGGTTCAATTTTAGGTAGGATAGGGTAGGATAGTTTGGGGAGGTGCAGGTTAGGTCAAGACGTCTACATGAAGTAAATTCATTAAATCAGGGATGATGTACAATCACTCCACTGATATTTGAGGGCCGCGTGGCATGGACGAAGTGGAATAGACGAGTGGTGCAGTTGCTAAGGTGCATCAATAATCTTAATGAAACTATGGGTTTTAATCCAACAGCCCACTCCGAGTAGAATGTCTTATTCTTCCTTTGCGTGTACACGTGTTTATCCTAACAAGATAATTGCAGCGCCCATACCATCGTCAGTCAAACAGTGAAATGCAAACAAAAGTCAGTCAGAATGACATGCCACGAAGTTCGGTACAAGTGTGATACCATACCGTCCTACGATTCTCATTTAAGTGGTATTGGTATATTTTTATTACGCATTATCCTTTGATATTTCTTTGTCATTTGTCTGCTGTATTAGTATTTACACGACCTATCATTAGCGGATGACTGTACGGCTGAATCCCCTCTCCGTTCAAGTTAGGTCGTGTGTTCCAGTGTTGGTACCAGGTAGATTATCCATCAATATAGCGAGATATCAAATCATATGCACTTTTTGGTGTTGGAGTCCACATATGCATCTTCTATTGCCGTCAAAATTCACAGTATCCAATGCCTCTTTGAATGTCGGGCGCTGTATGACCGACGCAGTCGATGCGCCCCTAAACTCCAATAACCAACCAACCAACGCTCTGAATGTGTTTTGAAAAGTTGTCCACCGCTGCAACAGTCTCTTTACGTATGTATTCGTTTCTCAGAGGCGGGACTACGGTTCCAACGAATTCGCGACCTTGGAAGCTTTGGCAACATCTCGTGCCAGTGATGCCACCGACAGGCAGCCACCGCCACAACTTCGGGATCATCAGATGACGATTTGGCCTCAGCTGACGGCGCCGACATCAACCAGCCAGGCGATGACGACTCGGCCTCTTCGTCAGCGACTGCCACCGATCCTGCTCCGGTCCCCACCTGCCCGCCAGCCTCTGTCGGCAACTCTCCTGTCTCACCAACAACCGCTGCCGCCATCCAGTCTGCCTCGTCAACCCATCTGGTAGCCGTTGGTGTCAGCCATGGAACTCTGGCCCCTACCTGCCCGCCAGCCTCTGTCGCCAACCCTCCTGCCGTATCATCAACCGCTGCCGCCATCCAACCTGTCCCACGATCAACCAATGACGTCAAGCGACTTGTCCTTCCATCAATGAATCATCCTTTGACCGTTTCCGTCGATCATGCGCCATCTGCACTCCTACCAGTCCGTGCTTACAGCAGTTTTTCCTCCTCCTTAACCGTCCACCACCCGCTGCTATAACCTACCCCGCTACTTCTTCAACCCACCCACCAACCGTCACGACAATCTACTCTGCCCGTCCGTTTGCCAAGCGCCCGAGAACCATATCATCTGTCCGTGCTTCACCGGCACCAGCCTGCCCGCCAGCCAATCCCCCACCACTCATCCTGTCTGCATCAGTTTCGCACTCTTTGCCATTCGTTCGTTCTACGCCGTCTGCGCACATACTGATGGCCCTGATGGCAGCCGTTTTGTCTTGTCCTCAACCCACTCATCAACAAAGCGTGAAGCCATCGAAGTTACATTTGGGTAGAATGGTGGTCCCGACCTTCATGTATGGTTATAAGTATCGTGTGTGGACATAAATGAAGTGAAAATATTATTGTAACGCATATTTTGATTAATGCCTGTGTAACGCAACTGTGTGCTATACAGTGCGTGTGCGCGCTTGTGCTCGTGCGTGCGCGCTTGCCCGTTTACGTGAATAATGTGCTTGTGAAACATTGATCATGTATGTACTAACCTCGAAAAGCTTTTGTGTACATTCATTGAGTTGTAAAGCATCTGAATCGCTCATTGTTGAGGAGCAAGCTGAGCTACTTGGCGGAAAATTAATGTCACATGTACCTCAATGTTCGTCTCAATGTTCGTCTGAGGCTTCCTATTTGCGTCAGATATTCAAGAGCGTGCGGTGACTCCTAACATATCAGCATGATAATACCGCGAAACGTCTATTGGATAAGCGCATCCGACTGAAGCGAAGAATGCGCTCGATCGCATATGACTGTTTTTTTTGTATGTGCAATCTACCACGGCGAAAGATGCAACCGCGTTTAGCGTACGTGACTGTTTTTCATGTACCACACCATGGTGATCGAAAATGGAAGTGAAGTCCAGATATGCGTAATAAGTGGACGGCGAAACAGGCAACGAGTTGTTATAATTTGCATTAAAGGTAAACTAATTGTCAAGCCTATGTCAAATTCAGTACTTCTGGACAACTTGTTTTCTTCCGATCGTTAAGTGAATCTTGACCGGTCGTGACGACTGTAGTGCGGCGGTTGGTTGATCGTAGGTCATGGACCTCTGAGCCGACGGAGCGGGTTCAGGATGTGCGTCACCCTTGGGTCGGCTT